>JAGGCT020001488.1:0-50000 GCA_017654935.2 Phymorhynchus buccinoides
ATATATCAGTAATGCCAGTGTTCTGGACATTTATACTGAGCCTATCTTCAGCCTCGTACCAAGCTAATAGAGGATGACGTGGGTGGTGCCTCGTAGAATGTGGGGGGCTGCAGACAGACACATACATCAGTAATGCCAGTGTTCTGGACATTTATACTGAGCCCAGATTACGCCTCATACCAAGCTAATAGAGGATGACGTGGGGGGTGCCTCGTAGAATGTGGGGGGCTGCAGACAGACACATATATATCAGTAATGCCAGTGTTCTGGACATTTATACTGAGCCTATCTTCAGCCTCGTACCAAGCTAATAGAGGATGACGTGGGTGGTGCCTCGTAGAATGTGGGGGGCTGCAGACAGACACATACATCAGTAATGCCAGTGTTCTGGACATTTATACTGAGCCCAGATTACGCCTCATACCAAGCTAATAGAGGACGACGTGGGGGGTGCCTCGTAGAATGTAGGGGGCTGCAGACAGACACATACATCAGTAATGCCAGTGTTCTGGACATTTATACTGAGCCCAGATTACGCCTAATACCAAGCTAATAGAGGATGACGTGGGGGGTGCCTCGTAGAATGTAGGGGGCTGCAGACAGACACATACATCAGTAATGCCAGTGTTCTGGACATTTATACTGAGCCTATCTTCAGCCTCACACCAGGCTCTTCGCGCATTATACCATATTTTCCGGGCTATAAGCCGCTACTTTTTTCTTCAACTTTGACCCCTGCGGCTAAAACAACCATTGCGGCTAATTTGTGAATATTTCCCCTTCCGTATCTTAGGCTGGTCGTCAACTCCAGCATGTGCGTGTGTATTTATCAGAAATCTTACCTTTATGTTGTGAAAGCAAAACCTAAATTTATGCAAAAATTCCATGGTTTTTTTTTTAATGTCCCATCAGATATCTTCAGTTACATACAATGATAAATGCTGAATGCATATAATAAATTATGGCATCATAACGAAACTAAACTACAGTATTTGCTCACATTGGCAACAGTTGATGGTATGTGTGTGTGTGTGTGAGAGAGAGAGAGAGAGAGAGAGAGAGAGAGAGAGAGAGAGAGAAAGAGAGAGAGAGAGAGAGAATGTGTGCATACATGTGCAGAGATGCCAACCCCAATTTTCAAATTTCAGGAAAAAAAATCCCCTAAACCTGGAATTTACCATGATTTTCCAGAACATGGCAAGAAAACGTTGATTACTTGTTATTATCATGATGTGGTTTCTCTTTATTGCCAATTCACAAGAGCAAAGCTAACAAAATGTAAGAGAGTCGATCTTTTGCAGTCTTCCAAAGCATGATGAACAGCCCTTTTTAGGATCGTTTGACAGTTACTTTCTTCTTTCGGGCGGAAAAAGATTTGAGTTAAACAGTCAAAATTGCCCCTCGCTTTGCACTGTGGGGCCTGTGCCGCCATTATTTTCAAGCAAGGAAATTATGTCGGCCACTCAAAATGGTTGCTATCCACAAAATCGCCAGTTCCAAATTTCTCTAACAGGTTCGTACAGATTATTTATACCAAAATTCACAAACTTTCAAAGACCATTTCAAAGACCTCTCACGACAGTCACATGCAATCTCAATTAAGTTTATAAACAAACAAAATTACTCACTCGCACACACACACGGATACAGAATTTAGCGAAGGCAAGTGACTCCCGACAAATCGAGGACGTCTACTAGACGGAATTAGATCGTCAAACCGCGGATATCGGAAAATAAGCCAATTAAATTGCTTCTTTATAATTTCTGGAAGCAAACAAAAATGTTTTTAAGGCATTGATGACCTTTTTAGGCGTCAATTACTTTTTATTTTTTTACAAACTATTTCATGATTTTCATAGAGCAAAGCCAATTTTCACAGACTTGAAAATGGCACTCTTCTACTACCAAGTATTACTTAGACTGTTTACCGTTGCGCACCAAGTAATTTTTGCCGCTGCACTGATTTTCGCACACACTCACTTTAAAAATTCAGAAAAAAAAATATTCGCTCGAATCATCACTAAATTTACCTGTGTCGATCTGCTGCTGCAAACCCAAGATCGTTTCAACACTTCCGATGCTCTTTTTGATTCGCCTAAGTTCAGATTCTGCCACTTTTTCCACAGTAAATGCTTCATCGGCACTATCGCCATCTTGTAGAGGTTCACGCCAAAAGTTGTCAGGTTCCATCGCCGAAAACGCGATGAAAATCAATTGAAAATTACAAAATTTAGCCTACAAATGAAGATGGCGGAAGATTGGGCTTTCCCTGAGCGAACTGCGCATGTCACAGAAGTAAAGGATGTGATGTCACTTGATATAAATAGCGCAAAGGGGGACACCGGGTTTCCCAAGGTTGCTGGCGGTCAAACTCGCCCACGGCTTGCAACAGTAAAGTCTGACTCGGCGAGTTTACCCGCCGACGGCAGTAGAAGAGTTAAAGACCTTCAAAGATTGTGCAAACCCTGTCTAATCGGTGATTTTCCGACAACCGGAAAAGGTGGATGAAAATAATATTTTCAGACCAATTTTCGTATTTTCTGGGACAAACACGGACACTCTGTGACGCTAGGCATCTCTGCATGTGCGTGTAGATAACCCAAGACTCGTGCACTCACTGGTGGGGGGGCGTACGAAGGCATGGGCTGAGGCGGGGGCTGTCTCATCTGAGAGTGAGAACTGTAGTCTCTCTGGTAGTCGCTACCATAGGACTGCAACACACAACCCAAAAACCTCAACTCAACTCGATTTTATTTAGTCCTCAAACAAAGCAAACTTTTGTTGCAATCACATCACAGTCATACAGTATTTTTCGGACTATAAGGCCGGGTTCACATTAGACACGTAAGCTCCGTACGGAAAACCCTAAATAAGTGGAAGAAAGAAGGATAAAAGCTTACGCATATAGGGGAAACTCGGACACGTGCGCAAATCTTTTCCCTTCTTTGGTTCACTTATTTATGGATTGCGCACAGGTTTCCGCATGGAGTTTCCGCTTATGTGTGTACACAGACTTCGGCAATACTTTTTGTCCTGCACATTGTAATATGACTAATGATATAGTAAGAATTATAATAACAAAATCTGAAATTTGTGTAACATTTTTGGGGTGCGCCTTATAACAAGATGTGCCTTACAGTCCGAAAATTATGGTACCTAAGAAACATAAATTCACAAATAGCTCATGAAATATAAAACTGAACAGAAAGGTGGCAAACCCTGAGAATGAAAACACAATCAGAGATTGATCAGTGAAGAAAATGCTGAATGATTTACCTTTTTGTAGTTTGGAGGACCACCACTGAAGGCTGGAGGTTTGTGGTATTGCTGGAATCCACCATCAAAGCTGGGGGGGCCCTGGAACCCCTTCAAACACCGTTAGTCATGATCAAACAAGTCACAACAAAGCATAACTGCCATTCTACGTTTTCTCCCAATTCAGCAGGGCTTCTGATAAGCTGATGTTTCTTAGGGTCCCAGGGACCCCTTCATCAGATTTAAAACGAGTCCCAGGCTAACTTCAGTGGGTCCCCTGTACCACATCAAGAAACATGTCTATAAACTTCTTCTTTTCCCTATAGCAACCGCAGTCACAGCTGACTATTATGTCGCTGTATTTGGGAGGATCTACGGGAATGCGCAAGACAACAAACTATCAAGAAGAAGGAAGTGGATAGGAGAAAAAGAAGAAATATAGAAAGCTTGGCCCAGCCAGAACATGTCAGTAATTCAAACATGTACAAATACACTTATTACACATACCTCAAATTCGGCGATTGCTCTCTGCCGAAAGCCGGGCACTAACACCCACGAATTTAAAGACATTTTGTTGTTAGTCGAGTAGCGCGAAAGGCTTTTTCCGGTACAGCGAGAGGCATCATGGGAAAGGGAACATTTTATAATTAAGGGAAGCAACTCTCGCATCATAGCAGACGATGCCTGTGGCCGACTTTCAATGTTAGACATGTCTTTATTCGTTTTTCATGATTTTTTGAGTGCATCCCCAGTGACTCGCTTGACAAACATTCAATGCGTCCCTTTAACTTTCAATGCATCAGGGACGCTAGTTTTTGCGTTATCAGAAGCCCTGAATTCAGTAAGAAACATTTTGCAACCAATATGAAAGCCTCTGTGTGTGTGTGTGTGCCCTGTGTATGTGTGCAAAATTATAAATAACACATCGAGCATGAGAAACTAAACATTTCTTATAATCATCATTTCAGCTACTGTTGATCGATGACAACAGAATCAATTTGTAAATTGTCAATATGAATCACTAATATTAGTAATAACTATAATTACATACACGTACATTACATTAGATGTAAAACAGAGAACACAAAAAAAAGCAAGGAAAAGATAAAAAGTCTTGGACTTTAGAAGAAAACATCTACACAACATACCCCATTGGAAAATCCGTCATATCTTGAACTTCCAAACCTGCCTCTGAAACAATTCAAATATAAATTTACAATTCACAACTGTATAATTTCACCTTAACCCTTTCGCCGCCAGCCATTTTTCAGCCCAAAAATACCATTAAACTTAACTGGGTAGAGACAAAGATGCAATATTGTGAATCCCTCTGTGACTTGTATAACATTAGGCCCATCCTTCCCCAAATAAAATAAAAAATAAGGTCTATGGATACCAAGCCCTGATTTGATGCCTTTTAATGACATTTTAACAATTGTGTTAAACCATTGTGGTGCATTAATGGCGACATTGGCAGCGAAATGGTTAAACTTAATAAAGCCTAATTTTTTTCCCCACTGAATGAATAAAAGATCTGTAAACATTCAAATCAAAGTACAGTTGAACCTCACTTAACAGGCACCTCAGTATCGCGGGCACCTCAGTATATCGCGGCACCTCAGTATACCGGGCAGTTTTTGTCAGTCTGTAATTTTCCCCTTCTTATTTATACTTAGGGTGTCTCCGGTATAGCGACCACCCCGCTATTCAGGACAACAGATAGTGATCTCAGTCTGAATCTCTATAATTGAGTGCAATTTACCACTCAGTAATCCGACCACAGGGATCACAATTTTTTTTATGGTGTAGTCAAAGAAAAGATTCAGGTTAAGTCATTCGCATCGCAACGATTTTGAATTGTTCAAAAAACTCACAAATCACTCCAACCATACACACAAACAAAACATAAACAAAGGGAGAAATGAAAGAAGATTACTTGTTTTTACTTCAGTTGTAGACAAAGGGAAGTGGTAGATCAGACTTTTTATAGACTTTATATAGAAACTCTCCACACCGATTGGTTTCCCCCACAACCACTACAAAAGCAAAGTCACAGGCAAAATTGTGGTCTAAGGGAGCGAAGCAAGTTTAGAAGTGACCAAAGAATGGTGTGCACAGATTTACTTCCCTTGAAGCAAATGCACCAAATTGACAGCTATCTATTAACCTTTAGCACACTGCAGGCGCACTGTGTCGCCGAGCCGATAATCTCCCCTGTAACTGCAGGCGCACTGTGTCGCCCTGAGAGGGTACCCCCAAACCAATGCTTCGCGGACCTTATTTTTGTTACTAATAATAGAAACTACCTCACTATAGCTTCAGAATGAGGCTCGGCTCCTTGCTTCTCTTCCAGCAAGCCGCCATTTGCTTTTTAGTAGTTGTATGAATTTTTCAAAGTTTCAATCGGTCAGAAAGTAAAGTTCACTATCAAATATGGCGGATTTCCGTGTTGGCGAAGCTTCCTACTGGAAATTAGCGTCGATATTTGTTTAAATCATGAATTCTTAGGCTTTGTTAGGTCGGATATCGACAGTGAAAGGGTGATAGAAGATCGTTATGCAGTAGAAGGGGGGGTAGCCGATGTCAGTGTGACTCGATGAAGACGATCCAATATCGATTCGAGCCGCGATTGTGATTCGGTTCCGATTTTGACTACTAGGTTGAATTCAAAGAAAATGATGCCTTTCATAATATTCTTAATGATATTTCCGTGAGTTATTTCGTTAAAGGGATCTTAGACATGAGTTAGTTAGTCAGTGGGCGAACTTTGAAGCAGACGGCACTCATTCCGACCGTGCCGAAACAGTAAGTCAACACTTTCGCTTTGTTGATTTCGCTTCTTCTTTTTTTAACAACAAAACATACACGGACAGCAAAATACATCATATCAAAACTTTCCTCAATCATCTCTTTATTATTATTCCAATAATCAAGTCTGCACACAACACACAGAGAAAATTATAGCATTTTTAATCAAGTGGGTGTAAGCATTTTTCACAGCCTCAAAAAGAATGCAGTGGCAGAGAACGGAACGTCAGAAAAAATGCAGGGTGCTAAAGGTTAATTTCGGACATATATATATGGCCGGAACGACTTGAATGAGTTAAGCAAAAATCATGAGAAAGGAAATTTAAAAAATCAAGGACAAGGACAGATCACGGAAAAGTTGTGAAAATCAAAGGACAGTATCATTCCTTTGCTTTGCTAGTTAGGTTTCGATGATCTCCACGACAATAAAAACAGCTGGATGCCATTTTTATGAAAAGCAGCAGCAAACAAACGTGCATCCAGCATTTTTTATTTAGTAATAAGTGATTTATATGAATCAGACTTTGTTGGTGGCATTTGTTTTACTTACAATAACAGACATGCCTACCCCCAAATTTGTTTTTCAGGAACACGAACACTCAAAATCAGTAACAGAGCATGATTTTCAGGAACATAGCTTAGTTTTATCATCCATCTTCATGGAATTTGTGCACTCCGACGCTTGAAGCTGCCAAGCGCGTAGCCGGTCAAATTTTGGCTCGACCTTGGTGAAAGACAATTGGTTGAAAAGCTCTCTTGGAAAACTTCCGATAAAAGTATATTATTTAGCAACAAAATTTTAATAGCTTGTGTAAGAACTTTATTCCACATGACATTTTCAAAAGCCTTTTATTGAAATTTTGTTTTACCAAATTTGCCTCTATTGCCATATTTTCCTTGCACCCAAGCCAAACTCTATTTCCACCTATCAGTTAGTTATTTCAAAAAAATGAAATGCACTTAAAAAGAGCAAACTTCAAGACACAAAGACAGACAAATCATTAACAATTTGCTTCAAAACAAAAACAAGCCAATTAGGTTGGAATACACTAGCCTTTAATCAATAAGAAAAGCTTGGAGACGATTCAGATACACTATATCTCTTCTAGCGCCATGTATTTTTTGATGTTCTTGTTTGTCCGTTGCATCTCAACCGACAAAAGGGGAGTAACTATTCTGTCAGTTTGCGCATGCGTTGCTTTAATGGAAGAAAGTGGACATAAGCTCTAAAGATAGACGAACACATGGCAGGGTGCTTGGCAGTGAATGTCTTTGCATTTGGTGGGAGTGTAAAGAGGGCGAATATATTTGCCCATGGTGCTAGAAGAGATATTATGACTCGAATATGAGGCAATTAAATCACAAGGCTTCTGCTTGAACGGCTAGTCTTGCATTAACCCTTTCACCGCCAAAGTCGCATTTCAGCACCACAGTGATTTAACACCTATGTCACTAAAGGGCATCAAATCGGGGTCTATTATCCAAATATCCTGTTGTCTTAGTTTTGGGAAGTAAGGATAGACCTTATTTTATATGTGTGTCACAGAAGAATTCCCAATACTGCAGACGGATTTTGTCCTCTACACAGGTCATTAATGGGAATGTTTGGCTGAAATATGGCTGGCGGTGAAAGGGTTAAAGAGATTCATTATAACTTTTTTTAAACCCTTCAGGGCTCCCAGGGACCCCCATTTGGGGGTCTATGAAGCACTAAAATTCTAAAGGGCCCTCTAAAAGAATGTGCAGGGTGTCCCAGGGATGCACTAGAAATTGTTTTTAGCATTCGCAATGCCACTAGGACCCTCTATCCCGCCTCTAGGACCCTCTATACTGTAAGTGAAGCAGTCCCTGGGACTCCTTGCTTTGCTGGATGATTGGGAGCCCTGCCCTTTTTGCCGCCGATGTCGCATTTCTGCTAGCACCACACTGACTTAACCCTTTTTACCGCCAACGTCGCATTTTTGCACCACCCATGTCACTAAAACCCTTGTCCTCTTCACTTTGGGAGGTGGGGATAGACCTTATTTTAAATATGTCACAGAGGAATCCTGAATATAACAGACAGATTGTTTTCTCTACCCAGGTAAGTTTAATGGATTTTTTTTGCTGAAAAATGGCTGGCGGCAAAAGGGTTAACACCCATGTTACTAAAAGGCATAAAATTAAGATCTGTTATCCAATGTTGTTAACTTTGGAAGATAAGGACAGGCCTTATCTGATACAAGGCATATAGAGGGGATGCACAGTAATGCAGACGCCAACTTGTTTCTTTACCCAGGTAAAGTTGACACGAAATTTTGGCTAATAAACGGCAGACAGCGAAAGGGTTAACATGTGTTAAACCATGTATTCAAAGATTCTCTCAATACTTTACATAGTATACTTTGGAAATCATTTCCAAATATTCTTCATTGTAAAATAGACAAATTATCTCCTGTATCACCCAAATTGTCCACAAAATTTTGGAAAACTTGTGCATAATTGTAGGTCTTAAATAGCAAATTTTAAATTTTAACCAAAGGAATGCTCGTAAAGATGTCATTATTTTAAAAATCATTACCTTACAAGTACAGCTGTATTGATAGCAAGTCTTCTTTAATCATTAACCAAAATATGAAGTCATAACTTTTACTTACTTTTACTTTTACATAAGTTACTTACCTTGGTGGTCGATCCATCCGTCTGAAGGCTGAAAAATTACATCATAAATCATTTTAAAATATCACCATACTTCTTTCACGGCAACCGTTTTAACCTTTTACACCAATGCCCCCTTTGTTTTTCACTCTCATCTTTTTGCCAAAGTTGAATCACTGAAAGCTTTTTAAAAATTATTTATTAAGGGAAGGAGGAAGGGTTCTCATCGAAATTTTGTACATATAAAAATTCATGAACACAAATTCACCCCCACCATTATAAACAAGATGGCAAGCGCCATGTAAACGTACTCCCACTTCAGCCATGGATTTCTCACTGTCACTTTATTACTGACTCTTTCAAAGACTACCATATTTTTCGGATCGAAGGCACTTGTGTGGTCTATGTGTAAGGCAAATAGGGCAATTTTCAAGAAAAATCTGAACAAAATTAAAGGTGCCCTCGTTTATAAGGTATTGCACCTCGCAAAAGAAAGTCAAACTTTGAAGCCTGTATGCTTTCTGTAAGCGCTTGCCGACCGCCATTACTGCTGTCATAAACGAGAGTTGGCTCCCCTTTCAAATCATCAAACTTCCGTCTGTGCCACTTCCTGTTGTTGTGTTTGTACTTTTCTTTGCGAAAACTGGTAGAATTATAAGCTTTACAATTATGCTTTTTACATCCAATGAAGGGTTGTGGCATCTGTTGGATGGTGTCCCGGACGATACTAGGGATTTTGAAGCATTTTAACGTGATAATTTGTTGTTACTCATATGCAACTACACAAAATAAAAAAAAAAAAAAGGCCGGAGCTCAGGGGTAATAGTATCCCCCTGCAGCTGAAGCAAAATTGATTTATGAAGATAATTTAGTTTGCTTTTTCCACAATTTATACAAATGTGATGCAGCACAGGAAAACCAGGCTAATGTCGTAAATGATCACTTTTGACTTATTCATATTTTCAGAAAGGCCAGAGACAACAGATTAACAGGCAAAAAACAGAATTCATCTACCTCTAATAGTTTATTTGTAACAATTTTTCAATCAATCAAATCTCTCTCTCTCTTTCTCTCTTTCTTTCTCTCTCTTGTGGCTGGCCGACTTTAGCTGGGTATTCGCGTACTGCATCACAAATGCTTATGTGTATTTGAAAAATACAGTAGACACACAAAATCTTGTTTCACAAATATAAAAAAAGGAACTTCCTTTTCTGGTAAAAAATCCAGAAAATCTGCAGGGTTCATACACACCTGGAGCAAAACAATTCAAGGACTTTTCCAGGACCATACCAATAAATTTCAAGGACTAAAATTGATGTATTAATGCCTTAAAGATTAAGCCCACACAGCATGTGAACATTTAAACACGCATCACCTTTCATGAACATGTGATTGAACCATTGTGTGAGTGTGTGCACTATGAGAAAGTGTATGTGTGTACACATGTATGCACGCATGTATGTATGTGTGTGTGTGTGTATGTGTGTGAAGGTCAGAAAAACAAGGTCAATATGTGAATGAATGGTGTGTGTGTGTGTTTCTGTGTGTATGTGTCACTGTGTGTGTGTGTGTGTGTGTGTGTCACTCTGTGTGAGGTCAGAAAAACAACAGAGGTGAATATGTGAACAATGAATGGTGTGTGTGAGTGTGTGTGTCACTGTGTGTATGTGTGTGTGTGTGAGAGAGAGAGAGAGAGAGAGAGAGAGAGAGAGAGAGAGAGAGAGAGAGAGAGAGGGAGAGACTGATGACTGAAAAACTTTATTACACAAGAATTAAGATTTTAGGCCAAAGAGAGAGAGAGGCAGACAGAGAGAGAATACGAATATGAATACGAATGTTTTATTGAGGGTAAAAAGAGAGAGAGAGAGAGAGAGAGAGAGAGAGAGAGAGAGAGAGAGACTTGTCTTGCTTGAGACAAGGAAAATGGTAAATGTACTGTAGGTTTTGTTATTACTTGAGCTCCGAAAGTTTCTGGCCTGGCAATGGCACTCTCGCCCATGTTTCTGATATCAAAGTTGATTTTGCACACTGTGCAGTCGGCTTGGCGTTTTGACCCATCTGTAGGCAGAGCCATGGGCTCTGGCATTCTTTTTTTTTGGAAGCAAAGTGTCACGCAAAGTGGCTCTGCAATTAACAGTCAACTTTCCCCATCTTTGCAACTTTATAAGAGTTTTTTCAGAAACCTGAAATACATGAAAGGGGAATTATTCTAGCAGCAGACAACTCGCAGCATTGTCGTCTGCTAGGCTATCACCGGGATGCCGGTACGATCTAAAAGTTTGTTTTCTATTTAAATTATTTCCTCTTATTCAATATTTTTGTGTGTGTGGAGAACAGATTTTTACTTTGACTAGCGCAACGCCGAGTACCAGTAACGCCTAGTAACGGTAATGCCTAGTAACGGTAATGCCAAGTACTGGTAACGCAGAGTACAGCAAATTTGAAGCGATTTGGTAAAGAAACGGTGGAGTTATAAGGCCCCGTTTCGCGTTGGCGCTGCTCTGAGAGTGATGCGCTCTCCCTAGTAACGGCAACGCCTAGTAACGGTAACGCCAATTACTGGTAACGCTGAGTACAGCAAATTTGAAGCGATTTCGGTAAGAAACGGCAGAGTTAAAAAGCCCCGTTTCCCGTTGGCGCTGCTCTGAGAGTGACGCGCTCTCCCGATTTTCTTCAAATTTGCTGCCAGGCTTTGCCCCAGTGACAGCAAGCCTGACAGCAAATTGGACGCGATTCGGTTGAAAACCGGCGGAGTTATAAGGCCCGTTTTGCATCATGCTGCTGTTATGCGCCTAAGTAATCGATTCACTTCCGGTTTGGCACATCGATAGTCACCGTCCCCAGTCATATATCTGTCAAATTCGAAGGCAATCGGCCCAGAAACGCTGGAGATACGGGCGCCGAGAGGCCGGCGGATGCGCGTTTCGCGCATTTGCGAAACCGCGCAAATGATACAGCCGCCTCGGTTGCCGTTGCCATCGCCCCGTGAGGGCTCACAGCAAATTTGAAGCGATTCGGTCGAAAAACGGCGGAGTTATAAGGCCCGTTTCGTGTTTCAGACACACACACAGACAGTTGGCTTTTTACTATATGATGGATTGAGATAAAGAATGTGTTCAGCCGATTTAGAAATTCCAGGACTTTTCCGGGAGCTTTTGGGCCTTTTCCCAGCACTTTTCAAGCCCTGGAAAACGCCTTGTATACCAGGAAAATTTGCACCCACGGTCGTATCAGCGACTCGTGACCACTTTCGATGTCTAGACTGTACTGAGCATGGCAATCGTTGCCTCTCTTCTCGTGATTTTGTTCACTAATAGGGCGCCCTCGTTTATTAGGCGCATAGGTCGAGGAGAAAAAGATATCACCTAATAGTCCGAAAATCATGGTAGCTGGGAGTAGAATGAAGCTCACAATCAAATCACATTTTGACTGTAAACATCGTTCTTGTAAGGCATTATTGTGCCAGTCGAGAACAGGCCTCGGAACAGACTTGGCTTAAAGACCCACCACGTCACATGTCAAAATCATGGTTTTCCCTCTTATAGCTGGTAAGAAATCTTCCAGGCATAAGAGGGAATGTGACACGTGACGTGGGGGGGGGGGGGGGGGGTCTTTAATTGTTCTCTCCAAATAGAACTAGCTGGAATGGTAGACGCCTAACATGCTCGCCACTGTGCTGGAGATAATAATGTAGGCTAGTTTTAGGTCCCTACTATGCGCTGCATAGCTGGCTAGCGAGAGCATAGAACTAGAAGAAAGGATTTGTGTGTTCACGACACAGAACTAAAAATAGGTCAGTGGTTCACGATAGCTCAGGTGCAAAGGTCAAACTGTTTGAGTTTTTTTGTGTTAAAAAAAATGTCCTGTGTCTGTATGGCAATACTGAGACCAGATGTCCCGAGGGCCCGGTCATAGGCAATTGACCTTTTAAAACTGAATCCTACTGTGTTCTCCCCTGTCAGGACAAATGTCTGATAAAATTTGTAACACTGGCACTGTCCTATTGATTTCTCTCGTATCAGGACAGTTTGTCCTATCACTTTTCGATCCTCAGTGCATCACTGACTGAGACTATCGATTAAATATTTAAGAAGCAAAAATTATGAGGTGACACCATTTCACTAAAACCACTTTCGTTTCTTCTTCTTCTCATACCACTTTCGTTTAAAGCCATGTATTATCTTTGAAAAAATCAGTATCTTTGTAATATTCAAAGTTTTGTCATTAGGATTGCGTTCATATGGCTTGCTATTCTGTAAATCTGACACCGTGTGCAGCATCTGCAACCTTGGTCTAAGGAACCATTGTACCAAGCTTCATTACGATCAGTTTAGTGGCTTAGGCACTATGGACTGGAACACATTTCAGTCATACACGGACACGCACACACACACGGACAGGGCAACACACAGCCCTCGTTCCCATTGTAATGTACTCCTGTTCTGCTAGAACTGGAACTACAAAAAATGGTGGTGCTGCACTGACGGTGATGCGCTCTCCAGGGCTGGGATTCATGACGCACGTTACCCATGGGTAAAGTTGCCATGCAGTGGGTAAAGTACCCACAGTCGGAAAACTACCCACACCTAGGTATTAATGAACAACGTACCCCTTCCCAGGTCCCTCAACTCAGCGGGTAAAGTTACCTCTCCTCCTAGCTAGGGTACAGACGTGGGTAACTGGGTGTGGCGTGGGTAACTAACGTGTAAGTAGGTGTGAAACCTTTGTTGGCTGCCCTACACACACAAACTTGAATGACCAGCTCAGCCTATTAGTATTACACCTTCTAGCCTAGGGTAGTAGAGAGAGACACACAGAGAGAGGGAAGTTTGGGGTGGGGTGGGGGTAGAGAGACAATGGAAGAAAGGTAGAAAAGGGTTGTGGTCCTTGGAAGGAAACCACTGAAACTAGTGAAAGCGCATGCGCATGAGGGAACCCCCAGGGTATCTAAAAATAGACAGTGGGTAGCTACCCTTTGCTTGCCCAGTGTGTTGTGAATACAGAGGTAACTTTACCCACTGGCCTGTCGTGTACCCATGGGTTGCTACCCTTTGCTTGCCCAGTGTGTTGTGAATACAGAGGTAACTTTACCCACTGGCCTGTCGTGTACCCATGGGTTGCTACCAATGGGGAGGAAATTTAGGTGGGAGCTGCCAAAATTTCACAGATCAGTCTCTGTGACTTGAAAATACCACCCTAAACACACAAAAAGTAAAATCTTTTTCAAGCCGAAATTGTTCTTACCCATTAAAAATTACACCCAATTAGAGACAAAAGTTCTTGTTCAAAACTATAATAATACTTCAGATGGGGACAAAAACTAAGGACAGAAACAAATTTCAAACACTTTTAGCATAGGAACAAAAAAGAAAACAAACAAGGTGGTGCCACACACGCAGCGACACACTCTCCAGGTGAGAGCTGCCTGAATTTCTTAGTCTCTGTGACTAGAAAATACCAAGCAACCCCACCCCCAAAAAAGTTCTACATCTTATATTTTCGATGAATAAAAAATAAAAAAGAAGAAAAATTCCATTCCATATTTTTGTTACATTTTATAGTTTAGCTGCAGAAAGCAAGCCACCCTGAAACAAATCAAAGTCACTAACAGAAAGGGCGTAAAAGGGCCGCGAAGCCCACTTCTAGCCCTAATTACTACTACTACTACTTATATTGCTGTGCTACTACCCAACTTACATCCACGATCCATGCTGCCTCTCATGGGCTTGGGTCTGGGGGGTCCTCCTCCGAAAAATTCCTGTCGGTCATCACTTCTACGTCTCCTTGGTGATGAAAATGGAGGTTGCATAAAAGTCAGTCAACAAAGTCACATGTTATGTCAGTCATTCCAAAAAACAACAACATGCAGTTCAACAGGAAACATTCACATACAAAAACACACCATATTTGACATAAAAAAGGCACATGTACACAATGATCGGTAGAGAGAAATTCAAGTTTCTTATACGTTCAGACTTCAAGTGTATGAATGCGGCGAAAAAGAATGGGGTGCTTAAATCCATTTGATAACGAGAAGCAAATTGTTGATACCATTTTGTGTCTTTTTTTGGTTGGTTTGTTTGTTTTTCACACAAAAATGTGTTTATAACTTAATATAAGCATGCTTTAATTTAATAATTTTCATGGATTTTCATAAAATTGCTTTCAACATATTCACTGCAAAGTCTTTAAAAATAATAAAAATAAAAATTGATGCAAATGCTTTGGCAATTTTATTTGAGATATTCTTCCTTCTCAGTACTAAATCAATCACACTTGCGTTGTACAAGTTACCTTCATCTTAATTTCTCTTTCTTAACACCAATCTGCAAATTTATTTTGATGCATATCTTCTAAAAAGAAATTGAAAACAATGAATCAACCTCATATTTAAAAGGCCAATTTAAAAATCAAATAGTTTTCTTTAGAGAAACTGGTAACATTTCATCCACTTAAAACAGGTGCATCTAATAAAAGTGGATTCCATAAACACTATCACGGAACAGATTCATTGAGTGATGGAGTAAAAACTGGTGCATGATCATTTTGAGACAAAAATGGTTTTATACTATGGCAAATTTGGTATATATTCTAGTAAATGAAAAGAATGCACAAACAAACAAGCACAGAAGTATAAAGTGACGTTATTTTATTTGCAAGAGACACAACAAAACATCTGGATATAACAGCCAATGCGCCTTTTATCAACATAGATACACAAGAAACAGCAAAGAGACCAGCCGCTGTGGTGTAGTGGTTAGTGTCGCGGACTACTGGCTGGGAGGTCTCGGGTTCGAATCCCATCAGAGGCGAGGTTGTCTTCAGTCCTGGACCGACTCCTACCCAGAGTGAGTGGCTGTGGGCTCAATGGGAAGACTGAAACCACATAGTCGAGCTTAATCTGCTTAATGGATGCGATCTAATTTCAAGACCAACACTGCAGGTGTCTGTAGTTCTCGGGCCTGGTTAACGCCGGGATATCAATATGAAAGGAAGCGTAGAATACAGCTTGTCATGCAGTCTCAGACCGATACGAAACTCCATAGCATCATCATAGTCATCCGCCTCATTTCCATTAATCATTAAAAAAAAGTATATAAAAAAATCTCAGATTCTGTGGCTTTGCAAGCCCTGCTCTCATGGTGACCTCAGCTTCGGTTTCCGGTCCAGTCTATGCCTTGGTGCGTTTGGGTCAAAGTCATGGGGAGCAGTGTGTTCTGGGGAGCTGTAGGTAGATGGTCGTGGTGGCACCCTCGGCACGCTGGCTCCGCAACTAAGAGAATAGTGTCGTCAGTAGGGGGCTTAGTAGGTGGTGTCCTGAAAAGGCTCTACTGAACTACACCGAAATGACTCAGCAGCAGTGCAGTGTCTCCTCGGTTGGTTGCCTCCTGACGGCCTAACATAGCTCCTCTTGGACTGATGGTTTCAGATTCTGTGACCTGAACGTGTGGAGGTGTGGCTGCGAATTGGGACTCAGAATTAGCAGCGTGGGAGCAACGCCACTGTACGGCCCAGAAGATGGGACAGCAACAAACACAAAAAACCAGCAGAGAACAAAAGGAGCATTTTTGCTGTTACCTGTTTTCTTGTGCATCTATGTTGATAAAGGCGCATTTGCCGAAATATCCAGTCTTGTTTTGTCTCTTGTAAATAAAATAATGTCACTTTACAATTGTCGTGTGCTTGTTTGTTTCTGTATGTTCTAATGACGTTGCAGTCTGTTTCAGTTTTTTTAAAAGAATGTAACAATTTTTATAAATCATAAGTGCAAATTATGAGGTGTCTGCGTGAAGCTACGATGACACAAGTTAAAAAGCACACTAGACCAATCAATAAACAAACATACTTTGTTGTGCTTGCCTACAGTTAGAGGTTGTAGCTTTATCAACAATGAACACCATTCAACAGAGAACAGAGACACGTACCCGTCTGTCCACAAGGCCTCGCTAAAGTCCATCGCCAGGATTCTGCCCTCCACAAGGAAGTGCTCCAATCACACATCTTTTTGTTTTATATCTTAACTTCTTTGCCCCATTAGTCCATCATTTGATTTTTTTTTCCTTTTGAGGGGGCGTCTATTTCTGAATTAAAACACAAACTATAAAGAATGTCTCTACAAGTCTCTTTTTTTCAGGGGATTTCATTCACATCGTATCAAATATTCAGGATCTAATAAGTCTGTGATTTTTCAATTCACTTTTTGATTACCCGGAATTTTTTTTAGTCCTTTTCCTATTAAGTCCAAAAGAAAATGGTTGTAGGTAGAAACAGCCCAGAAGAAAGAAAGAGTGTTGAACGATGGAGATAAAACTTTCATGTATTGCCTTTGAGAAGGTTGGATGAAACAAGTCCATTGAGGTTGATTGAAATAGTCTTTTTAAGAATTCTTTCGCGGTACTTTTAGTACTCACAGAATATGGACACACAATAAGTCCAAACACACAGTCCAGGTCTAAGTTTATACACACTGACGACAAGACGAAAACGACAGGCATGAGATTGTGATCCCCTCTCAGTGTCCAAAAATTAAACTCATATTATTTCTGTTTATTTCAAGATGAATATTAGCTTCAATTCTTTTCTTTTTTTTTACTTCAAATGTCTCTTCAGAATCTCATGCCTGTGAGAATGAAAGGAAAATACTCCCTGTTTGTGTGTGATCTTGGATGACTCACTTTGCTCTAAGTCTATACACAATCGTTGTCCCTCAAACTCAAAGTCAATATAATTATCGTTTAGAGAAATATAGCTTCGCTGTACCTCTGATCAGCATTCATAGAAACATTTGAAAGACCTGAGAGAATGCTTCTGATAAAATGTCTGAACTGTCCAGTGAGTCCATAAGAGAACTAGTGAAGTAGATGAACAATCTAACACATAAAAAAATTGTCCATTATTCTGCATGAGCTTCCATCTTCTTAATAAATGTATTCTGAATTTGCTTTTAATCTTGTGCAAAGTGAAGTAAATTAACCAAAGTTTCTGAATTAATGTGTATAGAGAAGCTGGTTACAAAAGAGATAAGTCTTTTCATTATTGAAAATAAAAGTCAGTTTCATATTTTTTGCTGTTTAGCTGTTGAAGCCATAAAGCAGTATTCACAAGCGATTTCAAAGCTCCTCACCAATAACCACAGATTAGAATATTCATGACTTCAGAGAGCCATGTCTTAGGAAGACTATGTGATATTTCGCTTCCACTTTCATGATTTGTTTTTTTTAGAGTGTAATTAAATGACAGTCTACTTTTGATCACATGTAGAACGAGTAGTGAGAAGGGGTTTGCTTCCCTGCTTCTACAAAACCTCTTTATAGTCTCTTTTTCTGCTTCCATTTGAATTTTGAATTTAGTCTCTTTTTCTGCCTTCCTACCTCAGAAACCCCAGCCACAGGCAAAAGTCTCTCTTAAAGCTTCACCCCATAATAAAAACCAAAAAAATAAACCAGACGGAGACAGTCCCAAATCACTATCAGATGACAAGAAGTAGGGGGGATATGCATGGCCCACAACACATGATTTCTCACGCCACAGGCGGGCACACATCACGTCACTCCACGGCCACGACGGCGGCAGACCGAGCAGCTCGGTGATGATACAGCCGGCAGAGCTAACCTGGGGCCAAAGTCCGGGCGCCTCATGAAACGGCCGCGCTCCGGCAGGGGGCCCCCCGGGGGGCGGGAGGGGAGTCTGGAGGAAGGGGGCCCTCGCTGGGCGTTGTAGGCGTGAGCCTTGCGGGCTTTGCGCACCACGGTGTTGAGGTCCAGGTTCTCGTCGACGGGGAACAGCTTGCACAGGGCCTCGCCGCACCGAGGGTCAATCTCCTGCATCGTGGCCATCCATCATCAAGAACATTCGTTAAAAACAGTACAGTACTCTCAACTGCCTACAGACAGAGCAACATACGAAAGGTTTAATTCTGGTTACAAACGACTCCTCTTAACACACTCGGGACGAATGAGCCAGAGCCAGCTCATGGCTCGCACAACCGTTTAGGACGAATGGCCCGGCTCCGGCTCATAAGTTTTTAAGAGGTTTTGATTTCTGGCGTGTAACCAGCTTTCCGGTGCAAAGTCGTAACCTACTTTCAGTTTTCTTTGACCTTGCCTCTCTTGAAATCAACCAATCATTGCAGACTTTACATTCAGGTTTGGTTGTAGAGGGGGGTCAAAGATCGGAATGTGAAATTTTCCTTCTTTCTATGTGTTAGCTGTTTTCGTCAATAGGAGACAAACGACGAAGGTATGGAATCTAATATTTTACGATCGTTTAGTGCATGGTGTTGCTAATCTTTTCCCAAAATATTGATGCCTAACTCTTCATAACTTGGTTTTGGTGATTATTTTAAGAACCTAGTCAAATGCCCAGTCCCCATAAAACAAGGGGAAATAATCCGGCCAGTCCCAAGTGAGTTAATACACACATATATTTTTGTTACCATAATGCGATGCTTTTTTTTCTCAGGCTCAAACCACTGCGCCTTATAATATGACGAGTAATAACAGTAAGAAAACATAACAAAATCTGAATTTTGTGCAAAATTTGGGTGGTGCGCCTTATAATCAGATGTGCCTTACGTGTATAATCCTAAAAATATGGAAGTTATTTTCCAATGCAATCACAAAGTAAAATGGAGGGGAGCTAATATTCATGCTTGTGTGTACACAGAAACTGTACACACTATCCCGCTGGAAATGAAACAGTAAGTAAATATATGTTCATTAATTACTGACCATTTTCCATTGCAAATGCTGACAGAAAAAGAAGTTAATCTTAAGTGGCATTCACAGCAATTACTTTTCGATGTATGGGCTACATTCTAGGACACACCCTCGCAAATATCTTCAGTGTAAGAAACCTAACTCTCTCAGACAAAAGAGAAGATAAAAACAAAGAATGTGATAAGGAAAAAGTGACATGCAGACAGCCTTACCTGTCCATCCCGGCCTATTTTGACAGGCTTGTTGTCGTTCCATGGATTGTGAAGGTGGTTGGTTTTGTTGAAGGACAGCTCTCGTCTGGTGCAGGAAAAAACACCATCAAGCATGTGTTTCATCTTTTTTGGTAAATACTAGTAAAGAATACAAAATATAAGGGGGAAATAAGACCATAGGAGGCGTTCCGGCCATATATGTCCGGAATTAATAGATAGCTGTCAATTTGATGCATTTGCTTCAAGGGAAGTAAATCTGTGTGCAAACCATACCTTGGCCACTTCTAAACTCGTTTCACTCCCTTAGACCATATAACGTTGCCTCTGACTTTGCTTATGTAGTGGTTTGTTGTGGGGAAACCAATCGGTGTTTTTTTTAAAATATAAAGTCTATGTATAAAAAAGTCTGATCTACCACTTCTCTATGTCTAAACCTGAAGTAAAAACCCGTAATCTTTCATTTCTCCTTTTGTCTATGTATGTATTGTTTGTGTGTATGGCTGGAGTGATTTGTTGAGGTTTTTTAATAATTCAAAATCGTTGCGATGCGAATGAGTTAATCTATATGTTTGTATCTATCTATCTATCTTAACCATGATAGCGTTTGAACGGAGGGACCTACGACCCGCAAACTTTGCATGCAGATAGGTGGTTAGGATCTAGTTCGAAGACGAAAGTCATTGGTCAAAGTCACAGAAGCCGAAAATGCTGCCGCGCCGCTGGTTGATATAGCGTTTTCTAGTTTTATTCCATTACACATGGACATTTCAAAAATGACTCCCCTTCACCCACCCCACCCCAAAAGAACATTCAACAGATTTAATTAACCAAAGTAATCAACATTAGATTTAGAATGTTTTTTAAAAAAATAGGGAAAAGTTTCACAAGATCCTATCTTACTGACCCAAACAAGTTTACAGTGGCTTGCTAGTCTGTACAGAAAAATGGTTACTTAAAAATCATATCCTACAAATCCAAGAAACTTAATAGCATCAAATCAGTGTTAACGCCTGTTCTTTGGACCCTCACAATTCTGTTATCCAACAAAACACATGTATTTTAACATGTTCACCAAAAACAGTTCTTGGTTTATACAAACAGAATAAGCTCCATACTAAAGAGATATGTTCATGCAAAAACACAAGGTAACTTCAAAGCAAGGTTCCTTAACTTCTGCATTAAAAGAGCATTGCTAATAAATAACATTTTAAAATGGAGATAAAAGTCCCGACAACATTACCTATCAATCCAGTCCAGTTTGAACACTCCACTGAGAGCACGGGCTGTCATGCCGGGCGGCAGTACCCAGCGAATGGGAGGATGATCTTTGGTCGACTCCTCCGCCAGACGGGCAAAGCCTGTTCCAACAAGCACTTGTAATCTTATGGTGATCATCAGGGGGCGGGGGGGTCTTTTGAAAATAAATATATAATAGTTTAATACTGTTCAAATTAGAAGAAAAAAGAGCACCTCATAAAACTTAAAAAACCCTCAGACATTTGCTTTTCTACACTCACTTTTCTCTGAATTCAGAGAATTCTCTGAACATTACCATGCCTATAAACGCCCAACACATAACCAACAAAACTGCACAGATTTGATGAATGCCACAAAAACTAACAATCCAAATAAAACAAACACAATACATGCATACACCCACTCGTTAACACACTCATTTCGCAACCATAAAAACCACTGCTAAGCTATAAATGGTGAACAAAGAAAAAAAATTTGGCTTTTCAAAATATCACCAAAAAGATCATTTTTGTTTCTTACCTTGGAATTTGCCGCTCTCCTTGACAGAGAAGATCAGGATGACATTGTCACATTCCTGGAAAAGAAACATTTTGTTTACAAAAATTGCTTTTAGTTTCTTGTTTAGTTCAAAATAATTTTCGACTACTGCTATTCAGTACATATATGCTACACACACACACACAAAAGTAATAGAAACAATAAAGCAAAAATCAGACATAAATTTACAGAGCTGTGTCTCAACATGTGCCAGAAATCAGGCTGAAGGTACCCAAACATGTTAGCTTGTAGACTTAAATACTACAGTAGAGAGACCACACAAAATATTAAGACTTAAAGGAAAAACAAGCTTGTAGACTTAAATACTACAGTAGAGAGACCACACAAAATATTAAGACTTAAAGGAAAAACAAATCAGCAAATTAGAAAACAAGTCACCTTTTCAACCTATTTTAAAACAAAATAGCACTTTTTCCCCTCAAGTTCTTGTATTAAAACTGTGTTGCAAAAGGCACAAAATTTCCGCACCCAGGAAACAAACGTTTTTTCGCCACACCTACCCTGAAGGCTTGGTTCAGCCTGGTTTCATTCTGCGGAGGGGTGGACCATACCCCCTTAGCTCTGGCCAGGGCCACGTTCTCATAGTTGTTGCTCTTGATGAGGAAGAACCGGGCCCCGCGGAACAGGTACTTCAGCTTGGCCAGGTGATCCTCTGTCACTGGGTTTTCACATCACAGGAACATTAATTAGTGAACGCTTCCTTCCTTCGAATCACACTAATGGTATACGTAGTTGTCATGCTTTATTATATGCTTCTATGCACGCTTAAGATTCTAGATTGTCATTGTTAAATCAATTAAAAAAATATCAGAAAGCAGGCACACACAACTTTTGTATCAGTGAACATGGCATATATTCAACAAAATGTATTAAAAATAAAATATAAAACTAATGTGCATACAATGTTTTGGGTTTTTTTTTATTTTTGTGCAGAATCATTTTGTCCGATATGGCTAAAAATATCAACAATGTCATTTTGGCTGTTAAGGACTAGAATTTTTGGTAAAGGTAAAGATGTGCCACCCCCCATGCATTTTTCGGTTAATTGTATTTTTCCGTTTTTGCCTTTCTTACCATACATAAAGCTGTATTTTAGGAACATTTTTAGCTAATTACCTGTTTGGAATACTAACCCTAACCCTAACCCTACCCCTAAACCTAACCCTACCCCCCACTATGTACTGCAGTACACCGCGATTTGTCACAGTTGTGGTTCGTTGCGTTTTTCCGTCTTATACGGTGGGGGGTAGGGTTAGGGTTAGGGTTAGTATTCCAAAAAGGTTATTAGCTAAAAATGTTCCTAAAATACAGCTTTATGTATGGTAAGAAAGGCAATAACGGAAAAATACAATTAACCGAGATAGGTAGGGGGGGTGGCACATCTTGACCTTTACCGAATTTTTTTTTACATTTCAAGAAGGATGTTTCTTTCAATTTGTAAAGTGAGCGTCTAATGCCTTAGCATCACATCATTGTTGCCTTGTATGGTTTATTTTGGGTCTTTTTATCTTAATAAAGTACTCTAAATTTTCAGCTTGTGGTCAATAAACATATAGCAAAACTGTAAACTTGTCAGATTAATAGAAAGACATACTTTTGTTATAGTTTTGCAGTCAGTATGCAGTGTATAAAAATTCACAAGAACATGACATAATTCTGTAATAAATAACATTGTGTTGATTTGCTTTTTTGCTTGCAACAAACCAACAGGCACACAAGTGTAAAGTGACATTATATTTTTCTCAAGAGACACAACAAAACATCTGGATATTTTGCCGAATGCGCCTTTATCAACATAGACACACAAGAAAACAGCAAACAGAAAAAATGAGGAAAAAAAACTTTTCCCTCAACAATCCAATCTGTGAATGATCTTGTTTTATTGCTGCAAAAAGAATTTCCTGTAAAATGGAAATAAAAATATTGATTGACTGCTGGAGTGATGATGCCTGTTGATGCCCGTTACTTACGCGCAGGCTGCTCCTTCACATCCTTGTCCTTCTCTTCTTCTGCTGGACCATCGACCAGGTTTCCCTCGCTCACTCTGTCCCATTCGATGGGAGAAATTTCCCGTCCGTCAACGTAGCACTTCTTCTTTTCTTCCTCCTCTGCGTCTGCCCCTGGAGGGGAAAAAACAACAGAAACAATTGGTCAGTTCTGTATCACACACACACACATTCTCTCTCTCACACAAACACACGTGAGCGTGAGCATGCGCAGACACTATCACAAGATAAAATGGTTCGAAATAGAAATAAAAACTAACCCAAGTTCTGAAATAGAAATAAAAACTGCAGGTCTGGTGATAATGAACGGGTTACAACACGAATCATAGGGTTTTTTGTGTGTATGTTTTATTCGAGTTAACTTTACTGAAAGAAAGGCTTTCTAAACAGATCTAAAGCTAACAAACATGAAAATTCTAGATAAGCCTGTGAGATTCTACTACAGGAGACAAAAACTATGAACAGACACACATAGATCGTAGAGCTACAACACAACAAACAAACAAATTACGAGGATATCCTCCTTCGTTCCTTCCTTCCGTATAACCACCAGTCACTTCTGACTATTATGTCACTGTAAACTTTTGGAGGATCTACACGAGACACTAAGCTATCATTAGGAATTCCAAATCAAATGACAAGAATTAAGAAACATCTGTACTTGCTAACCAAAATGCTGCTTTACCCTCAAGATGCATACAGAAATAAATGGTTTGCAACTCACCTGCATTAGTCAGTGAAGTCCGACACAGTGCTGCCCGCTTAGCTCTGTATGTCATAGGTGATACCATCCCCTCCTTACTCTCAAGATGCATACAGAGATAAATGGTTTGCAACTCACCTGCATTAGTCAGTGAAGTCCGACACAGTGCTGCCCGCTTAGCTCTGTATGTCATAGGTGATACCATCCCCTCCTTACTCTCAAGATGCATACAGAGATAAATGGTTTGCAACTCACCTCCATTAGTCAGTAAACTCCGACACAGTGCTGCCCGCTTGGCTCTGTATGTCATAGGTGATGCCATCCCCTCCTTACTCTCAAGATGCATACAGAGATACAGTAGGACCTCTCTTATAAGACCCCCTGTTATAAGACTCCCTCCCACATACGACCTACTCTGAGACATCGCCCTTCTCTGTAAGTATTAAATTATCTCCCTTATACAACTCCCATTTAAGACCTCATTTTCGATGATTTTTTTTAAGGGAGGTTCCACTGTAAATGGTTTGCAACTCACCTGCATTAGAGTCTGTGAACTCTGACACAGCGCTGCCTGCTTCGCTCTGTATGTCATAGGTGATGCCTTCCCCTCTTTGTGCGGCATCCTCTTTAGCTGCTTCCTCTTCTTCCTCCGCATCCAAACTCAGGTGAACCTCTTCCTCTTCTTCCTCCTCCTCTTCCTCCTCCTCCTCTTCCTCTAGCTGCTCTTCTTGCACTTCCTCTTCTTCTTCTTCTTCCATCTCCTCATCCACTTCTGATACAGTGGTGTAAAAGTCTAGAATAGATTTCAACCAACAGAAGAAAAGGCATACACCAAAATAAGCAGAGGCAAAAATGTTGTCTTCTTAAGTTCTTTATTATATGATTAATTAATAAACATGAAAGAAAGAAGGGAGATGCTTGGAAGGGAAGAGGAATAATGTCAAATAATTATGAATACAAAATCTACACTTGAATTTTTTTACCAGCTAAAATGTTACTCCTTCATCCTAGCTCCTCATAAAAAAAAAAAAATTTAATTATAAAAAACAATCTGCCATATACTTTCTGTAAAGGGCCAGCCACACCACATACAAATTGCATCTGAATACGATGTGATTTTGAAGATGCGAGTCATGATTCACGTGAAATTCATGTATTGGGTCTACTTGAGCATAGTGAGCGAAAATAGCAGAATTATTTTAGATGGAAGTATTTCATGTGAATCATGACACATGACACAATCGCATTGCATCCCCATACAATTTTGCACGCCGTGTGGCGCCGGCTTAACAGGCACTCCAGCTTAATCGCCCATAGCAACATTGGATTTGTCTAAACTTTATTTCTATTTGATTAAGTTGCTTCGACGCTCAGGGCTGGCCAAACTTTAAAAGTTTCACTAGCCTTCCGGGCGAGAAACTTAAAAATTCTACTCGCCCGAACACATTTTCACTAGTCTAGCCCGAAGAAAACAACAAAAATCCCTGAACACGCACACGTGCATGCGTGCACGCACACACACAGAGGGGAAGAGGGAAGGAGAGGGAGGAAGAGAAGGGAAAGGAGAGAGAGGAAGAGAAATAGAGAAAAAAAAGAGTGGGAAAGAAAGAAGGGAGAGAAGTAAAGAGAAAGAGAAATTATTTGTGGGGGAAAGAGAGAAGGGGGAGGAGACTGGGGAGGCTGCCATTCCTTTCTTTTCAGTACCAGTGCTGGAATGTTGTTATCTTAGCAGATAGCTGAGCTTGCTTTGGTAGTTGGTTACATGGAAGGAAGAGATAGTCTGGGGAGACTCGGTTGTAAAACAAACCCAGGGCTGTGCAGTACTGACATTTTCAGTCGCCCATCGGGCTAGTGACTTTTGAAATCTACTCACCCACAGATTTTTATTACTAGCCAATGGCTACCAAGCTAGTAGTTTTGGCCAGCCCTGACGTTCAACTTAACATTTCTAATCAAACATTTTTTACTCTCCCTTTCTCTCACTCTATAAAAAAACAACTAAGATGCATGAAATGTTAACAGTGGGTACTTTGAATCTTTTTGTTTATACTTTCTTTTTATTTATCATTATTTAAAATGTTTTGTTTTGTTCTTTGCCATGAAAACCGATGCTTCCCTCTTGCCACTAAAACATTTTGTTAGTGACTTTAAAACTGGTCAAAGCATCTCTCTACCTCTTTTAAATCAGCTGAGTTCATAGCTACCTTTGAAATAACAGCCCCGAGATAATAACAAGCAGCTACCGGATACCATGTCTCACCTTCCAAAACATTGGCAGAGAAAATATCATATGATAAGCAGTCAGTCATCTAAAAAGACTACAGGTTAAACAGGCATGGTAGTGGGGGGAAAGTGGTTTTCAAGGAAAATGGCCGGGGGTCCAGGGGGCCGAAGAATATTCAATAAAATTCAATAAATGAGAGTGAAATTTTCACTTTTTCATGCCATTTCAATGCATTTTTTAATAATTTTGTTTGAAACTGTTTCGCGGATTTTCCGCGATTCGTGGATTTTCCGCGATTCGTGGAGGTCTACCATGCCTGGTTAAAAGAAAACAAAAGAAAGGGGTGAAATACCTTCTAATTCATTCTCTTCAGATTTTTGCTTTGCTTGCGCAGGAGCTGGTTTCGTCCTACTCTGAGCCCTTGCTCCTCCTCTTGTTGCAGTAGGTTTCTTTGCTGCTAAAAAAAAAGAAAAGAAATTCAGTTCATCTAATGGCATAATGTTCCTTAGTATATTTGCAGGTTATTGTCTATATCCTTGGCTAAACACCACCTTTTCAGGTCAGTTTTTACACAATACAGTATGGAAAGAGCCCATGAGGTGATGGGGCTATTTAACTTTATTTCAGAGTAGTATCATTGACCATTTACCATTAACGCTGTGATTTCATTATTTCAAACTTTGTCAATAAAATTGCCCATGCATAAACTGTCACAGAAGATTTACAACTAGAAATATCTAGCAAAATGCCAGGATGAATTCTGCAAGTGCAAACATAAATGTCAGTTATGTGCTCTCCACCCCCCAAAAAGATAATACTAACACGATGAACGTTTCAAACTGCAAACATACACAAAATATGACAACAAAAACCAATGACAGGTGTAGTCCAGATCAATTTCCTTCAACTTGACAAAGCAATGAATGAATGATACTCTGCAAAAATTTCTGCCACGCACACTATCATGTATGACTACAGACAAACCTCTATTTTAAGACTTCCAAAATGTCCGGAAAAATCGGTCGTAAATTGGAGGGGTCGTATGACGGAGGTTTTCACTGGCAGCCGTAGAAAGAAAAAGTTCAGCACAGTTCATACTCTCTTCTTCATGCACACATACAGTGACATATTCAAACTGGATTTGGGTCTTTCCAACTCCATAGGATTGTGCAATCGATATTACAGTTTCACTTTGCCGACTTCTTTTAATCACCTCCACTCTCGTCCAAAGTCAGTGGTTTTCTTTTTCAAAGTCAGTGGTTTTCGTGCTTTTCCTACGCTCTCCGCCATCTTTTCTACAACAAGGGAAGCGACTCCGCTTTCAGGCCCTTGACCATGGTTGTTTCCCTTTGCTTGAAGTCTATGCAGATGACAGCAACGGTCGTAAAAACCAACAAAATGGCGATCGTAAGTCGCGTTTTAGAGGAAGTCGTTTAAGAGAGGTCGTTTACATAGTAAAATGCATCTGTGCCAACAAATCCGGTCTCAAATGAGAGGTGGTCGCTTAACAGAGGGTCGTAAAATAGGGCTTTGTCTGTATCATGCACAAAGTGTCTATATAAGTATATTGCGTCTTTCCTTATTTCCCCTGCTGTTCTGTCCCATTCTCCTTAAGCATCTTAAAAATGTAACTTCTTTAAATAAAACACCACAACAAATACTCAGAAAAGGAATAATTTACAAAATAAATGTAAAGGTGCATAAAGAAAAAAAAATAAAAAAAATATCAATGTTCTATTTAGGGCATATTTATGTCTATTTTTATGTATTCTACCAGTATCCACAACATGAAAGACAATTTTTATTATTTCTTTGTTTATTTGATTGGGTTTTTTTTTTAATAAATCAAGTCAATAGAAAGAAAGAGGCTAAATTCTATGTCCAATTTCTGCAAATGATCTATCTCTAAAAGTCTAATGCAAAAATTGAAACAATTATAAAATAAAAACTAGACAAGATAACTCAATTCAGTTTTCTGTGTATTAACAAGGAATCTTTGTTCCATCATGAAAAATTATATATTCTCAATTCCATTATGTTTTTTCCCCATGCACCATCACAAATCTGTGAAAGCATGCTTAAAGAGATCTGCAATACGAATAACAACAAAAATAAACTGACCTGGGGCAGCTGAGCTTTGAGCTGCTTTGCCTTGGGCACTTTTCGGACCTTTTGCTGCTGAAGCAGCCTTCTTGGCTGGGGATGGACCATCGTCATTGGCAGCAGCCTTGCCTGCACTGCCAGGGGCCACGCGTTTTCTGTTGGCATTTGTTGCTGAAGCGGCACCCACTTTCTGCTTAGGCTTAGCGCTTGTTGGTTTGGTGGCCGCCGCAGCTTTACGTTTTGCACCGCCTGAAATGTCATTTACTATTGGTGTTACTTTCATAGTCTACAAACTCAAAAAAAGTATTGTTATCATAATAAAAACATCATTAACTCTTCTACTGCCACGGGTACAGATGTGCGCCATGACACTGCCTATACGTCACTGCCAGCGTTCCACTTCCAGGTGGGTGCCGGTAAACATCTTCCACGTGGTTGTCTATTTTTAGAGCTTATAATAAAATAAAAAGTTATATCATCAGTGCATTCAGGGCTCCCAATCTTCCCACAAAACAAGGGGTCCAGACCTGTTTACCCCATATTTTCACTTTTAGTAATACCGAGCCTTCAAATTAGTAATTTGGGGCAACTTTTAGTAATACACCGAGCTTTTTTCTTCTTCTTCTTAACCTCAGGCAGCCAACTTCATCAGGTTGAAGATTCTGCTGCACTTTGGGGGGTAGTAAGAAGATAAGAAATTAGAAAGCTGAGGAGATAGAAGTGGCTTAATGGAAAGGAAAGTAAACATAAAATAAACCTAGTGTGTATCTGATTTGGGGTTTTTTTTATATTTTTTTTTATACTAAAATCAAAAAATCGTATTTTGTGTTTGCTGAGCGTAATTGGGGGTCTCAAATCGTAGTGATTACAAAAAATTCGTAATAGTAAACAGGTCTGGGGGTCCCAGGGGCTCCTTCACTTACAGCATAGAGGGTCCTAGAGGCAGGATAGAGGGTGGCATTGTGAATGCTAAAAATAATTTTTCTAGTGTATCCCTGGGACATTCTTTTAGTTTTAGAGGGTCCTTTAGAATTTTAGTACTTCATAGACATAGACCCCCAAATGGGGATCCCTGAGAGCCCTGGCATTTCTGTTAACGCATTTAGTAAAGTTAAAAACAACTTGGCAGAGAACAGAAGGTTTCAAAGAACAGAAAATACTTGGCAATAGAAGAATTAAGAAGCCATTGCATTTCAGTCTGGAAACCTAATATTGTGTAGCAAGACAATCTGTCATTTGAACTAGTATAATTGAGTCTTTGTTTGGGTTTTAGATCCACAACCACATTTTTATAACAATAAATAATTTTTAATTTTAGCACAAATTTTACACCAAGGCAAAAATGTGACGCTGACAGAGTGACAGGCATAAAAGATTTACCAATCAAAAACAAGAAGACGCGTGAAAAACTTACCATTTTTTTCAGCCACCAAATTCATCTCTTGAGCCAGCTCATCCTCTCCAGTATTTCCATCCAGAATGTCAGCCAGGACATTCACCTCACCCTCACCTGTTTCAACAATCAGTCAACACAAATTTCCTAATTTTTTTGAACAGATAAATAATGCACTTGGAATGGAACACCAAGAAATAATTATATACATATTTTGAAATATGCATGTACTGTAAGCAAGTTCTGGTAACAGGTAAGGTGGTGCATTTGTCAGGATGGAATGCCATGTCCCAGCTCTTCTCCCACTCAGCAAGCTGATGGAGGTATGTTCATGGTCCTGAGGCACCGCTACCACTCTATACACTGCAGTACAGTCATCGGCAAAGAGATGTTGGTGATGTCACCTTGTGACTATTCCTTGGGGCACTCCTGAACAAACATCAATGTGGGTGGAGCTGACATCATTGACGACAACCGCTTGTCTTCTGTTGCTAAGGAAGTCTTCTATCCATTTCATTGTTGAGCTTTCCTTGGATACCATAATGGTGAAGCTTGTGCAGGAGCAGGCTGTGATTTACTTTATCAAAGGCCTTAGCGAAGGCCATCACTATGGTCAGTCTGCTTGCCTTGCTCAGGATTTCTTCTTCCTGAACCCATGTTGCTGGTCGCACAGTATCCCATGATCTTCCAGATGGTTCATGTCACTGGTGATGATGTGATCTAAGATTTTGCAGGGGACACTGGTGACGAATATTGGTCAGTAGTTCGCTGGATTATACTGCTCCCCTGGTGTCACGTTGGCCTCCTTCCAATCAGGTCCCGCTGTTGATGGATGACTGGAATATCTTGGTTAATATCAGAGCAATTTCTGGTGCTAGTTCTTTGAGCACTCTTGGACTGATGTTGTCTGGCCAGCTGGCTTTGGTGGGCATCAAGTTTGCCAAAAGTTTATGTAAGTACTCCTTCCTCTCCTATTTCCAGATTATCTATGACAGAGATATCAGCTGGCTTCATTTCATGGCGCATTTCTGAGAGAACTTCTGCAGTGTACTTTTTCCTTTCACTAAAAATTGACTGGAACTGCTTGTTAAGTATTTCTGCCTGTTCCTTTGGATCTGACACCTAGGTGTCCGTCAGTTTTCAGATGGGTCACTCCTGCATTTGACGCTTTCTGGTGCTTCATGTTGACCAGGTGTGGCGTTCTCAAAATGGATTTGTTCTCAAAATGTCTGCGCATAGGGGGGGGGGGGGGGGGTGTGTGTGTGAGACGAGGGGTGAGGGGAATGAGGGACTACGTTTGTGTGTGTGATGTATTTGCGCGTATGCGCGTGCGCATGTATTAGGTGTTTATAGGTGTGGTTTTCTCTGTACAAATGGGAGGATGCATAGACATTTGGTTATGTTTGTGTGTGCGTGTGCATGCGTCGATTTATGAATTGAGTGCTATGTAAATATTTTATGACGCTTATTTAGTTATTATGAAGTCTTTTAATGTTTTATTACTACTTTTAACTTTTAACTATTTGTCATTGTAAACGCCTTGGGCTCCTGGTTTTATCGGGAGGTAAGTGCGTCATAAATTTTCATTATTATTATTATTATTATTATTATATATGTGCAAAATTATTTTTTGTGTATTTGACGGTTTCATTTTCATGTTACTGATACTAGGTTAGTAAGTTCTAATTAGGGTTAGGGATAGAGTTAGTGATAGGAAAAGGGTTAGGAATAGGTTTAGGGCCAATTTAGTGTCGAATATTACACAAAAGATAAAATTTGATGGTACATCATCTTTTTTCCCCATCGATTTCACATGCTGGTCAGGCCCATCTTAGATTCTGCCTCGCCGGTATGGGACCCCTACACCACGAAAGATGTCGGCAGTGGAGAAGGTACAGAGACGGGCTGCCCGCTTGGTGGTGGATCACTGGATGTCGGGTTAAAATTCCTAAATCGCTATGCTATAACACTGACTATTTGCAGCATTTTGCGACATTGAGCATGAACGACAAATTTCACTTTTTGTTAGGGTTAGGGTTAGGTATGTGGTTCAAGTAACGAAAACGTGAAATTTGTGGTTGTCGCAAATAGTCACTCTCATAGTAGCGAGCTAGGAATTTTAACGAGCTAGGAATGCTAACCCTACAGTGGATAGGCATTGCCAGACATCCAGCGTGGAAGATATGTACACCCAGCTACACTGGACTCCACTTGCCAACAGGAAGTGGGCATCTACTGATCTAGACTGTTCACCTTCAAATATCACCGGGGGGACATTTCCATCAACACCCCCTACAGCAGCCTGTCTCTCAACCCGCCAACACATCAAACAAGACAGTCACACGAGTCAACTTACCTCCTTCCTGTTTGGACGAGAAAGAAGAAAAGTTATACTTATAGAAAGTTCTTTTCCCGAACCATCAGAGATTGGAACTCCCTCCCCCCCGAGGCAGTAACATCAGCCTTAGTGGAGGGCTTCAAATCCTGGATCTAAGAAAACAACGCCCCCCCCCCCCCTTCCCTACCCATCAACTTCTAGTCCTATCCCCACCCCCAAACCCTCCATCCCTAAATTCACTTCCAGTTCCATATCAACGCCGATGATCCGGGCGGCAATGTTTTCATCGAGTTTCTGCCTGACCGAAGTCCCCACGTTTTATACCAACAGAACCATCAACTTGATGATGGTGATCAACTTGATGATGGTGGTTGGAAAGAGAAAGAAGAAACATCCCAATAGGAAAGAAAGAAGAAAGACTCAAAGAGTGACTGACTCCTAGAACGAGTGAACGAACGAGTTATAAAAATCTAAACTAGCAGCTAGTCCTTTTCTTACCTTGCCAGTTTTTTGCACTCATTTTTGATCTGAAGTGTTGTTTGTAGACTTTGACTTTCCCTGTGAAGTTTCTTCCCAATATTTATTTCCTGCGGTAAATTACTGAAATTGCACACGGGTTGCGACTGACGCCATCTTGTGACTTTCGGGATGTGGAGGAAATGGCGCGACGCAATCTCGCCAAATCTCGTAAAACTGTGCAAACAGTCGCGAGATATGTTTATATGAAACTTCATTTTTGTCAAAAGAAGTTTCAGGTAACATTTTGTTTTTGGTCCTAGAAGTCAGGTATTGCAATCAAGAGTGCGTCTTACAACAGTTAACGCAGGTAGTCTTCTTCTTCTTCTTCTTCCGGTTAAGTGCCCACAATCAACAATTTGATTTTTATGGCACTATTTGGGTCAAGGTCCGAAGTCGGAGAAACAAAACAATAAAATAAAATAAAATACTAGCAAAACAAACAAAACAAAAAATAATAGCAAAGCAAAAAGAGAAAACCCTAATCTACAATGACCCAGCCAGCTGGTTCTCCCTGGGGATCCTCAACATGATGCCGCGTCAAAACAGGAACCCCTTATTTTAAAAAAAATTATTTTTAATCTGTATTGCTTGATGGACGACTGGAAGGTGCTGGGACAGGTGGCAGACACCGCCACCTCAGGTAGTAAAATGTAAATTACAATAAACGTCAGTCAGCTCCCATTAAAAGCATTACGAAAATTAGATGGTGACGGGAGGTAGTAAACTTAATTTACCAGTATCAGTGTTGGAACCAGCCCTAGCTCTTCCTGATCTATATCAACGATTTGCCTGAGGGAATCAAATCAAAGACCAGATTGTTCGCTGATGGCACCACCTGCAGCCGAAAACCATAGATGACCCGGAGGATCAACAACAACTCCAAGATTACCTCAACGCCCTCATCAAAGGAGAAAAAAATGTTTTACTAACAGAGTTGTTAATTTTTGGAATGATTTAACTTTTGATTTAAAATGTGCACCTGTGTAGTATTAATATATTCAAAAATCATCTTGATAATTCTCCAAAATTGGTAAATGTATTTAGAAGCATTGGTTATTAATTATTGTATTATATGAAAATTCAACCGTAAAATCTTGACCGCTAAAAATATTAAATATCAAATTGGAAATCGGTGGGACTGCTAAAAAGCTTGACGGCTTGATTAGTCCCTATTCTACTACTACTACTACCACCTGGAAAAACATTTGGTCCATAGAATTCCACCCCAGCACAATGCCAAGTACTGAAGGCCACACGGCCACTCCCCACCCCCTGCCCTCCCTATTCCTACGCCACTGAAAAGAATAAGCACACAATGGGCTTGTTTACATCTTGCCCTCGAACAGAGAGAGAGAGAGAGAGAGAGAGAGAGAGAGAGAGAGAGAGAGAGAGAGAGAGAGAGAGAGAGAGAGAGAGAGAGAGAGAGAGAGAGAGAATACGAATACGAATGTTTTATTTAGGGTAAAAAGGCTAAGCTACAATAGCTTCCTTGCATCTTGCCCTCTCACTCACACACTCACACCATGCATCAGGCAAAGACAAACTGACATAAAAACAATCAAGTCAAGAAAATTAAGCAAAAATTGGCACGAGAGAGAGAGAGAGAGAGAGAGAGAGAGAGAGAGAGAGAGAGAGAGAGAGAGAGAGAGAGAGAGAGAGAGAGAGAGAGAGAGAGAGAGAGAGAGAGAGAGAGAGAGAGAGAGAGAGAGAGAGAGAGAGAGAGAGAGAGAGAGAGAGAGAGAGAGAGAGAGAGAGAGAGAGAGAGAGAGAGGATGGCAGTTATATCAAGAGGAAGAGGAAGACGAAGAAGCAGGCAACTATTTTACTAACTTGTGGCGGTGCCATAGCCGGTGGTTTAACCGAGGCGTGGTCACCGCTACAGCTATCTGTATTAATAATAAAAAATCGGGACGTTACTGGTTTCGTACTGCCTCCGGGCATTGCCTCCAGTATTGTTCCCACCATATTTACAAATGTCCCATATGTGTCTGATTCAGACCAAGAGGACGTAAAACTCAATTTTCGTCGTCGTTGTATGATGTGATGTTAGATGTTAGATGTGATGGACGATTTTACCCAACTTTTAGAGGACAAAGAGGCATTTGATATCATTTACTTGGATTTTAGAAAGGCCTTTGATTCTGTGCCGCACGAAAGGCTACTTCTGAAACTGGAAGCTTACGGGATAACAGGAAACATATTAACGTGGGTTAAAAACTTTCTGAAGGGAAGATCTCAAAGAGTGCGGGTGGGAACAAAACAGTCTTCTAGCACTGATGTTTTAAGTGGTATTCCCCAGGGTAGCATCCTGGGCCCAGTACTTTTTACAGTTTTTATAAATGATCTCCCAGAAGACATACAGTGCATGCAAGATATTTGCAGATGATACTAAAGTGTATAATCGTTCCCAAAATTCAGATGTACTGCAAAACGATATTAACAGACTCATAGAATGGTCAGAGAAGTGGAATTTATATTTTAACGCAGGAAAATGCAAGGTTATGCACGCGGGGTACAATAATCCAAGTGAAGGATATGAAATTACTCATGGCTCGATCATCTAAGCATGTTTTAGATACTTGTACAGAGGCGAAGGACCTAGGGGTTATATTTGATTCAAAACTCAAATTTGATAGGCACATCACAACAGCGATAAATAAAGCCAGTAGGATGCTGGGCTTGATCAGAAGGAGTTTTAAAAACTTAAATAAAGAGGTGTTCATAAATCTTTACAAATATTTAATACGGCCTCATCTTGAGTATGGAAATATAATTTGGAATCCCTTTCTTAAACGACAGTCCAGTGCAATTGAGAAGGTACAGAGGAGAGCAACCAAACTGATAAAATCCATGACAAATTTGGCTAAGTAATTTGCCATCTTTAAAATACAGAAGACTAAGGGTAGATTTGATAAATGTTTACAAGATTCTTCAAGGCACTGACAATACTAACAGAGGCTTGTTTCACTTGTCTAACGAAATAAGAACCCGTAATAGTGAACTTAAAATCCTAACCAGGTACAGCAGAACTAACATTAGAAAAAACTTTTTTTCTAACAGAGTCACCCAATATTGGAACAACCTCCCTGCACATACTAAACTGGCCTCAGATACTAACAAATTCAAAAACCTCCTAGACAGTGATCCAAAAATTGCCCTGTTAAAGTACATCCATGATTAGTGCATCAATATGGATGCTAAAAACCGCCACAGCAATTGCCAAACTCTAACCAAAAGGAAGGACGCATTGAGAGGCTGCAAGGCCTGGTCGTCCAAATACCTGACCTGACCTGAAGAAGATCCATTTTTTCACGAGGCGCAGACACTTGTCTGTAGCTATTGTTTGTGATCAAGTCGAGGCTCATTTCCGATGCACATTGATGACAGAGGGGTCGCCATCGACTGCCAAAATTTGGGGAAGGTAAGAACAAAGAAGGATGGCCTGCACTTATTTTGTGCTGCACAACTGACATGAGTAGGATACAAAATTGTCTGGGAACCATTCATATAATGAACTTATCTTTTAAAAAATGTTTACAATTTATTGCTTGACCATGACACCTAGGAGTGGATGGTCAGTCACTCGGTGTTAGTCTGTTTATGGATTCAGTATTCTAATGAATGCTGGGAAGCAATGCCAAAACCTAAGAACGATTTCCCATTTCGATTGAATAAATTTATTAGTATTACTTGTCTTTGTCTTTGCATTTGTTTGTTGAAGATTTCCTCTTAATGAATTGCATCTACCACATGTGCCAAATACTGAAATAGGAAGTGCGTTTTTCACTTTTTGGCTCGGAACTTATTCAGAGCAAACTATAGTATAGGCCTAATAAGTTGGAATAAAGTAGACCTAGTCTAGACTACTTCCTTATTCACAGCCACACCTTGAGATTTTCAACAAATTCTTCTAATCTGGTTCTTTTGTAAAAGTATCTGCGACCCGTAATTGTTCCACTGACTGACTGAGTCAATAGCTTTATTATACTAATATTACTATAGGCCTAGTTCTTTATACAACCAGAACCAGAATCAAGTATGTTGTTGTTTGTCATAGCCCAAGCACTTGAACACTATGGTACTATGGTACAAATGCACCAGCTAGGGATGAGAACATTAAGGTATGTGTGTGACCGTTTTTGATTGCCCCGCCATGTGGGCAGCCACACTCCGACTTTGGAGGATTTTGGACTGATGATGCTAGGATCAAGCCAACTGGCTCCTTCTACTTTGAAGCTCCAAGACCAGAACCTAAACAGTTGTTGTGGCTGATAGCAGTATCAGTGATACTGCTGCTTATTGAATTCTGTTTTATTCAGCGATTGATTAATACTGTGGATGTGTGTGTATGTGTGACTCACTGACTGTGTTTTGTTTGCATTTGTGTATGTGTGCGCGTGCATTTGATTTTTTTCCAGATCAATATAAAAGCAAGAAGTGCAGTGTTGCCATTTTTTAAAGGTTAGTAACCATCGTTTTACTGTTAACTTATACAGTGTTAATGTTTTACTTATCTTGAAAATTTTCTAATGGCAGTTTCTTAATTTCTTTGCTGATAATTTTCTGCTTTGTTTCTTATACATTGTAAGTTTATGGTAAAATTTCATTGTTTTAAAATTCTGTTCTGTCGATTATTTCATGTTTTAGCAGTTATAAAAGTGTATTGCATCAGAAATTAGTTCAATTCAAACTTTATTACAGCCACAATAAATTACTTATTGAACTACTCCTAATATTTTTACACCGACATCTAAATACAGTACCTATATTTTTAAAAACATTTTATTCCTACATGTGTTTGTATACAGCACATGTGTAGTATTTCGTTTGGTCATTTTTTTAACCTTTCGTTGTAAATTTAAAAAAATCATTGATAGTTTTACTGAATTTTTTTAATTTTATAACAGAAATGGGGAAAATGTATTAATTATAAAAAATTGTATTATTTAGTTATGCTTTATCGAGGGATAAAAAGAACACTTTTGAAATTTTAAAAGTGATGAAAACAATCTTTTCTATGTCGTTATTTGAAAAAAGCGTGGACAAATTTAATTACATTTTATTTTTGGCGCTGTTTGTGACTGATTAAGACAAACTTCCAATTTTTGTTTTGTTAAAAACTTAGAAGTTAAATTATGATTATGAATATTTCATTCACATGGTTTCAATTTATGGAAGGAAAAACATACAAAACAAAGTTGATAAAAAATAAAAAAACCCAACAAGCAACATGCAAAGAAAAAAACAAAAATAATGCTTGTAACAAAGTCTACCAATTTTAATTGAAAATTTTAAGCCATAAAACAGAATAAATAGAAAACAAGTGCATTGCCGGGCGGCTGCAAAGTCCCCTTGCTGAGCTACTCCGAAATCGGAATGTGTCGGCTGTACACACAGCGGGGAGACCATTGAGAACTGAAAACAGGACGGATGGACGGCCGGAAAGAAGTGGGACATATTGGGCCTGTGACACAAAGGGCCTAGGGCACAGCGGGCTTATCCCATGAACAGGCGAAGCGGCAGATATCAAAAGAAAACATACTTACATAAAAACGCATCAAAAGAGCACGTAACTGGATAGTTTTTTTATATATAGCCTTGGGGTTCGGACCTGTGATTTGAGCGCGTGCGATCATGCGCACACGAGCGCACAGAAAAATTCATGACAACTGTGTTATAGACCATTCATCAAGAAATGTTGTGAAAAAAAACTGCATTGAAATACATGCAAAACTTCGCGAGATATTAGCGATTATGTGTTTTGGGGTTTGAACCCCGTAACTGGCGCGACCTTGACCTTAATGTAAAACTAAATACATCAGTGGATAGCTTGCATCTTGGCAAACTAGTATGCCAAATTTGATGATGATACACTGAATAGTTTTTGAGAAAAACGGACGAATAGACGGACGGACAGAGGCACGCCGGACAGATCAGACAGAAATAATAGCTTCCCGAACCTTCGGCTCGGGGACTAATAATATATTGTAATTCAATGATAGAGGGTATTGAAGTATACATTGTCAATGTTTAATAATCTTTCTAGTTTCTTGCTGGAAAATGTGGATGCAGCAAAAATGTCTCATTTCATTAATCATTTATTTTTTTCTGAGGTCAATAAAACAATAGAAACTTTGTCAGATGTTAACCTTTCCAGTCTGCCTTCTCTTGCCATTCACCACTATCGTAATTCTAACATTTTAAATAATTAATGGATATACAGCCCTGAAAGTGGCGAGTGAAAAACAAAATTGGCGAGTTTATTATTCACTTCACCCGCCAAATGCGAGTGGGCAAAAAACGATGTTCTTTCTTGCGCGAGATTCCTTTCCCAATCCATGTTTTCCCACGCACCGGAAATACGATACGCAATTTGCGTGCTCGCCAGCCAGTGCATACATGTTCGAAATGAAACATTCTTCGGCTTCACTTCAAGTTCAAAGGCATCGCAGCCATCACCCAAAAAGGGTAGGAGTGAAACACGAACTTTTCTACCAAAATGGAAGAAATAATTTTCGTGGCTTCTCTTCGACGACAAGGCCAAAAACTTTTGGTTTGGCTGGTAAAAAAAATATAAATTACTAGCCAAAGGCTGGTGGACAATATTTTCCACTTTCAGGGCTGATATAAGTTAACTAAATGTAATAAAACACTTCTCTTTTTTTTCAATTTGTAAATTAGAGAGAGAGTAAATAAGTAGCAATATCAATATGCTGATGAATTTTTATTTGAAATTGATTGACTCGATCAGTCAATGTGGTTTATTTTATCGTTTTTGGCACACAGTTTTAGCTTTATCAGTTGCATGTTCATTATTGTTGTGGCCTTTGTTTGTTCTGCCTCTAGAAAATGCTGTTGCTGCTCTGACATAATTTACTTTTCAGTGTTTATTCAGTATTTGTGAACTAGACCAAAGACTGTACAGGGGAAGATAAACATCCGGTCTCTTTTCCCTATATGAGTAGTGAGGACAGAAACACCGATTATGTCCCTTTGAAACGTGACACATTTTACACATCTATAGGCCAGTTGAATTCTCCGTTCAAGTTCCAGTCCGAGTTTTTGGATAGCCTCCACTGTGAATAGTGTACACGTCCGCACTAACGATAACTCTATCAGCCCGGTTCGCCAAGCTTTTAAGTAATCCATCTTACCCTTTTAGAATATCTTTGACTAGACTGGTGTTTACAGAAGTTTAATCAGCCTTAATGTAATTGACATGTTAATTCAAATTGTTAGATTTAAATTCAGACGTAGCCCTTTGTTAATATCAAAAGGAAGACTACATAGTATTAGTAATTTACTAATGACTAAATGATCAGTAATGCTAAATGTATTATTCAATTTATTGCTTTGCGCAAACATTGGAGAGTTAACTTACATTTTGGAAATTGAATTCAAATATAAATTGATAATTTCCAGCAAATTATTAATCAAGCAATACTACTGTATAAATATGTTTTAGCATACATTTGGAGTTAAAATAAAGTCCCAATCGTGATTCCAGGAGTGTGTGTGTGTGTACGTGTGTGTGTGAAAAGTGTGTGTGTGAAAAGTGTTAGAATTACTGTTGATTAATCAGATAATGAAAAATATATTTAAGTAGTGCATGTAATTTGATTGTTATTTATTGTGCATTTGACTAATAATAGTAATATTCATAAAAATAAATTAAGTATGAAAATAATTGGTAGGGCTGTTCTGCCATAACTTATCAATGGCTGTGCTGCTTAGTGTAAACAATTGTCTCCCTTTGACTGCACTGCTGTCTTGATTTGTGGCATTTGTTATCACGCATGCAGGCCAGGCTTTACAGATCATAACTTTTAGCACTTACACTTTGATCCTGCCTTTGGTGTTGTCATGTTCTGAAATCCTTTGCCCGACTCTTGTTGTAAACACCAGTTAACCTTTGATTTCTGTTTCTTGAGTGTTAGTTTGTTCTGACTTGAGTTAGACTGGTGGCGACTTTGATGCTACAGTGGAACCTCCCTTAATATAAGACCTCCCATTATGACTCCCTCCCACATAAGACCTACTTCTGTGAGACATTGTCCTTCTTTGTAAGTATTAAAATTACCTCCCTTTAAAGACCCCTCCCTTTTAAGACCTAATTTTGGATTTTTTGAGGTCTTATAACAGAGGTTCCACTGTATTATTGAACTCCATTCATGTTGTTCTTGGTAAATCTTTGTTACTAATTTTTTGATGTTTCAGATGTTTCTTTTTTTTTATGTTGAGGGTGAGGATGGAACTAGCCCAGTTCTTTATTTGTAATATGGTTGTGAATTATATAATTTACAGTGGAACCTCCCTATTGAGACCTTCCCTATTAAAGACCTACTGACCCAGCATGATTAAGTCCCTTGTTTTTTCCGGGTAGGTGTGACCCATATATACAAACGCCCCCAACTTCAAATTTAGGCTGCTCTTTAAAGTCTCTTGTTTTCAATTTGGGGGCATTTGTATGGGAGTCAAACCTGGTCAAAATAAGATTTCTTACCAGCGAGAGAGAGAAACACGTGAAACCCGTGATTTTCACTCATGGATCTGGTGGGTCTTTAAGACTCCCTCTAACTAGATGTAATTTTTAAAAAAAAATTGATTTTTCTTTTTCGTTTCCTATCTTTACTACTGAGTGGCCACCTCATTTTGTGCTGATTTTTCAAGGTCTTAATAGGGAGGTTCTACTGTGTTTAAATAAGTGTGAAGACCCAGCTTATGACTTAAAAAATATTTTCATAAGCATTCAGTTATATTTTATCATTTTGCTTTGTTTAAATATAATGGATTAAAATCTGTGTTTGAGATTAATTGATAGGAATGCAAGGGGGAAAAGATGTTATTATTAGATACGAACAACACCTTAAATGAAAATAATTTTGTTTAGAATATTATTAGATCAATCAATTTTTGGGGTTCAAATTTAGGGGTTGAGCCTTATAATCAGAAGCGCCTTGTCTAAAATACAGAAGTTTTATCAATAAAAAATCTGTTGACATTTGTTTGGCGAAAGACTAGTCTTGTTGGGCACCAGAAATTATTTCCTTTCCTCATCCTTTAACCCTTTCACCGCCAATGTCGCATTTTAGCACCACAGTGGTTTAGCACCCATGTCACTAAAAGGCATCAAATCAGGGTCTGTTATCTGAAGACCCTGTTTTCTTAATTTTGGGAGGTAAGGATATACCTAATGGATATGTCACAGAGGAATTCACAATTTTGCAGAAATATATTATGGTATTTTTGGCTGAAAAATGGCTGGCGGCAAAAGGGTTAATCTTTCCCATTTTAATTATTTTTAAATTTTGTTTTATTTATTTCAGTGTTGTCACGCTTATTATGTTCTTGCTTGTTTATATGTGCACAGGACTGACTTACTCCCTAACAATCAGCCATGCCAGGTTACTCACAACGAGACTCTGACGCCATTCGAAAACTGGGCTCGGAGCTTGAGCATTTGAAGATACATGCCCATCATCAGCACATGAAAGTGTCCGAGAGTGTTAAGGAGTTGATCAACTACTGCCTCACAAATATGCCCCACGATCAGCTTATCTTCCCGGACAAAGAGAATCTTTTTAAACCCAAGAAAACGTGTGAAATTCTCTGAGAGGGCAGTTTCTGATCTGACTTGAGAATGGGGTAGGAGTGAGGAATAGGGAGAGGTGACAGTGTACAACCCCACCTTCTTATTATGTATTCACCCTTCTACCCCATAGTTAAAGCATCAGAAAAATGTTTGTATGTTGATGGTTTGATTCTGTAGGTGTTTTTGTTCCAAACTTTGAAGGCAGGTAAACCTTTCTACCATGCTGACAACTTAAAGATTATTGTGGTTGTAGTTGTAGACTTGTACCATCATGAATATTATAAATAGATCAGTTGTACCATCACGAAAGTAATGATTAGATCTTGACAAGAAAAAAAATTCAATTGCCTCAACAATATAGTAATTTATTTCAGTGGAAGTGTAAATGATCTAAACAAAATGAAACTAATAATTATTTCTGATTAGAATTGGGGTGAAAAGAGTCAGGAAGACGGATAAGATTTCGCAAGTCACATTAAGTGATTAACAAGGAGATTGTTTTATTATCACATGCATGAACTAGTACATACATGTATAGTGCATTTTGTTTTCTGTGCATTTTTGATGCGTGACATGTTTCCAGATCTGTGATTGTTCATGCTTTATAGTTGTGCATGGAAATGTTTTGTTGTTTTTCTTTTTCTTGTTGAAAGTTTTAAAAATTGTCGTAAGATTTATAAGACTTAGAAATTATTATTTATTTGAAATATGTGAATGGTTATTTCTTTGAAATATAAACTTTTGAGTTTGAATAGGATAGTTTTAGTACTGGTAAGTTTCCAAGTTATCACATTGAACCTGTAAATCCATGATTTATAATATATATATATTTTTTTTATTATACTGAGTTTCAAGTAGAAAAGGGTTTTGAACTTTCCTCTAATATTCTGAACATCAAAAACAAAAAATAAGGACTGCTTGCTAAGTGCTAGAACTTTTAGTTGATAATGACATTGAGATTTAATACTAATAGTGCATACAGTTCTCTGTCGACTGAACAATGATTTTTAAATAATTTAATGAAACCCTGTTGCTTGTATTAGATCAAGTTTTAAATTTGTGTGTGTAGTTGAAAAGCAAGGAAGATTGTTTTGTTTATTAATAGAATAATGACTGATGTGCTAAAGTAATCGTTGATATATAAAGATGGTTAAACATCAAATCAAAACTCTAATCTTAGGTATTGCTTGGAAAATACACAGATGCAATAATAATGATAGACAAATGAGATACTGTTATTTTGATCATTGTCACCAAGATAGGTCATTAGCATTAGTCACGTCTGAAATTTTGAAATGTGAACCATGTCACTTTGTCACAAAGTGTTTTTTTTTTCTTGGTTTGTATACATACTCTGCACTTCGTTTCTTTATGCTATTTGCTGTCGTTCTGTGCATGTATTTTCCCTTCTAGTTTTTGTTCCCTTTTCTCTTTTGGGTTCTGACGTTTCAAAATGTTGTTTCAGTTTTTGCCTTAGAGAGAAACCTTTTTATTTTTATTTATGTGTACTTTTTAATTAATAAAAACCTGTCGAATGAAACCTATGTTGTTGCAATGGGTTTGATGTTGTAAGCTTCTACTAGTGCATGACCACAGATGTGCACTTTCTGTTCAATGTGTTGTGTCTGTTCTCTTTTTCTTTGCTTTCTGTTGTGATTAAACGAACCTATCTCACAGCATGGTCACCTGTTCTACACTTGTTGCTGGTTGGTTGGTTGCTTGTCAGTTGCTGTTTGATTTAGCTTGACAAAAATTAAAAAAATAATCAAGCATGCAAGCTTTTCCTTTCGTTGCTATTGCTAATATTTTTTGTTCTCATCAGAAATTAGCCATTGAAAAATAAACACCACACCCCTTTCCTTCTTTGTCTGTTACTGGAAACAAACTTTTTTTCTTTTTTAGAAAAAAAAAGAAATCACATTGGGGCAATGAATAAGTTCAAAGCTGTGTATTGATCTGCAATTAAGATGACTGTCTTACCAGTAAATTTCTAATTTAAATTATAAGCTCGGATTTCATTTTCTAGTATGATAGTTTGACTAAATTAAATATTCATTTTTATGAAACGAAGCATAATCAGGTGTCAAGAAATAAAGTACACACATACAATGAAACACGATCAATTGTAAGGGAATAATATAAACATACCCACAGAACAATGCATGCAGCGTCAGAACTAAGCTGCGTTATGGGAAAAGGTCAGGGATGTTATTATCAACTGTGCAAGCATCAAGCTGCTGTTTGCTGACTTTCACAACATTCCGCATTCACCGTCTGAAACTGGAAAGCAGTAAATGTCATTCCTGATTGGAAATGCCATTTGGAAAAAGGTGAAGAGATGTACGTCCAAAAACTTAAAACCCTTATTTGCAGTTGTCCATATTATAATGGGGAAAAAACCCGCAAAGTTCCCGCAAGTGGCAAGCTGTATAAAACATACTCTCAGATAAATTTATATTTCAGTTCCCGCACGTGGCAAGCTGTATAAAACATACTCTCAGATAAATTTACATTTCAGTTCCCGCACATGGCAAGCTGTATAAAACATACTCTCAGATAAATTTATATTTCAGTTCCCGCACGTGGCAAGCTGTATAAAACATACTCTCAGATAAATTTACATTTCAGTTCCCGCACATGGCAAGCTGTATAAAACATACTCTCAGATAAATTTACATTTCAGTTCCCGCACATGGCAAGCTGTATAAAACATACTCTCAGATAAATTTATATTTCAGTTCCCGCAAGTGGCAAGCTGTTGTTGTCATACCCTGGCTTAAAGACTCCAGGGATCATCCCAACAGCTGATTCACTTGAACATTATGGCACAAATGCACCAGCTATGGATGAGAACATTACGTGTGTGACCGTTTTTGATTACCCAGCCACACTCTGACTTCGGATGATTTTAGACTGATGATGTTATGCTAGGAGCTTGTCATGGCTTAAGACAATCCCTGCACAACCATGCATAACATAACATTTTGATGTAGCCTTGGTGTTCTAGCTTATGTCAACTGGTTTGACACAGCCTCATGCCAAGGTGTGGCAAGCTGTATAAAACGCACTCGGATATATTTATATTTCGTCCTTAAGAGGCCACGCCTGAAAGAACATTAATCTCACCATCTCACATATTTATATTTCAGTTCCCGCAAGTGGCAAGCTGTATAAAACACTCAGATACAAAAAAATTGTTAATCACTACAGTCTAACTTACTGAGCCATTCATAATGAAAACTTGCAAAATTGCTTCCCACATCCTGACAAAATGAAATTTCAACCAAATGCCAAGTCATGTTTCTAGTACAATCTTTTTTTTATTGTTGTTTGCTAATGATCTGGGAGTACAGTTTATTGTCTTCACTTCTTTTCTATTAATAAACCACACGCACACACAAAACATAACATCTGAACAAAGCTTTCTAAGAGGAAAAGAATGTACAGCTTTTTGTGTGAGATAATCATTATGGTGCAGTGTATTGAAATCTAGCCCCGACATGATACACCTCAATACTTCAAGTCAAATGCCGCTTGAGTCAATTTTCACCAAAGTCAAAATAATCTTGATTTTCTGACTAAGTATAATAATGTTGTAATGGATATTTGACTTTTAAGTCAACATTGATACAACCTTGGCCATCCAAATCCGTAGCCCCACCCAAATCCCCCCTCCCAACTTACAACCTGAGATCAACTTTCACTTTAAGTCTTAACTAAACACTGTTCACAATATTAACTTTGGGAATTCAAATCTGTAATGCTAAGCCAGACCACCCACCCTTCCCTGCTCCCTAACCTCCGTACAAGTAAGTCCTGTGTGAAAATCCGTTTAACACCCTCCGGTCTGAAACGGACACATATGGGAAAGTAAGTCCTGCTCACATGAATGCATTTTCACTTTAGTGAAATGGCATACAAAATGTCAGTACGTTTTTCACATACCAAGAGAAACTGTCAACAAATTATATTTTGATATGTGTGAAAATGGAAATTAGATTATTTCTGTGTAGTGACATATTGTACTGATCTGTTTATTTTCTAAAATCCCATTTGCAAAATACAGCTGGGTTTTTTTGTCATTTTTTTTTAATGTATTATAGATTTTTTATTAACTCCTTTCACCCTTAATCCACTCAACAGTTCCTTCATTTTTTCACGCTTCGTCCCACATGTCTTCTTTGTATGCATGGAAAAAAAGAGAGTACAAGATAGAAAATATGAAGCAACTACAGTGGCACCTCCCTTATAAGACCTTCAAAAATCACCCAAAATGAGGTCTTATAAGAGAGGGGTCTTATAAGGGAGGTAATTTAGTACTTACAAAGAAGGGAAATGTCTCAGAGAAGTAGGTCTTATGTGGGAGGGAGTCTTATAAGGGATACATAAACAACAGCATCAACAAAAAGTATTGTGTGTCTTGGAAAGGGATGAAAGGAACATTGTCTGATATAATTTGATATTGAATACTGTGCATAAAATCCTTTTAATTCAAGTGATACTTCTTTTAATTTGAGCATTTCTTGTGGAAAAAGAACCCTTAATGCCACACATAAGGTTGTAAAGATTGTATCCATTTGGTCATAACTTCATCCCTGTCACGATCTACGCGGGGCAATGTGTATATTTAGCCCAAAGCTATTTTACTTCTCAGCCGTCACGCTCATCACATTAATTGTTATTTGCAAACAACAAGCATCATCCAAAACTGCATGTCATACCAGCAGAGAAACGGAAAGAACGTTGGGAGCAAAAGCATGATGTGGCGTATTGGTCTGGCATTGATTGGACAAGGGTAACACCCAGTTACTATGGCAACCCTGTATTGATCCGGCGTCAGCCTCCGTGCAAGTTAGGCCTAGCTATCAGTGGAAGTGTTGTGAGTCACTGAGGCTGCAAGTGGAGTGAGCTCCTGTCCTGAGCTGTTTCTATAACTTTTTTTTGCGCTTAGCAGGGGTTAGTTTCTTTTTCTTTTTCTATTATTATTAATACAATTAATTAACAAAACCACAGATATATTATTTCAGTGTATTATTTTGAAGAATTGAGTCAATTTGAACAAAAATGTGTAACGCTATCAAGGGCTGCGAAACTGAGCCAGTACTGTATTGATAAAGTGGGTTGTTTCAGAACCACGCCCTGTTTATGTTAATGTTCTGACACCTTTGTACAAGTACTAATTCAGTGCAAAGTACATTTCTTTGCCTTTGTATTAATATTTTTGATCACATTGATTACAACACACTACATTTTATGATGGTAAAAGTAACACACTGCATTTTATGATGGTAAAAGTAAATGTAATAACTTAAAACGAATGAGGATTATTTTTTGTTTCAGTGTTTTCTGGCCTGTCTCTGAATAAAACTGCAACTGTAAAGAGATAGTGTATTAATTTAATAATGAATCATTTTAATAAGATTCACATTCAAACAAAATCCTTTCAGATGTAAATGTTTTGTTTCTAATAAACGTCGGAGCAAATTTGGACTTGGTCTAACAAAAAAACCTGTTGAAAGGTAGCGGGAATGGAAATGAATGTTTTGAGAAACTTTATGTCAAAATTAATTACAAAGAGGAATATTCACATGCAAAATGGCACCTGTAACATTTTACAAGGGGGGGGACATTTTGCCAAACTTTAGTGGTGTTTTTTGCTCTTTGAAAGGATGAAGTTAAACTATTGGACTTAGATAAGTAATCAACTGCAAGTGTAATGTTTTTCAATTATTCAAAAAAATTGCAATGCCTCATAAATTGAATTTGGCTTTTAACTACAATGTTTCTAAAGGGGAAAAGGGTAGATTTTCAAATGGGTTTAAAGAGTATCAATTGTAACAGTATACAAAAATGATAGAAGTGAAAGCAAACTTTCAAAAAGACTTCTGGGTTTTCCCCCTCTGTATTGCTAATTTGAATTATCAGACAACAGTTGCTGTTGTCTCATGTGTTTATGCATTATATATATATACGAAAAAGGTACGTTTTTATAACACTTGCGTCCTTAGAGGCATTTCACTATTACAGTAAAAATCGCTTAACTCAATACTGAAGGGACTGACTTTTGTTTAGTTAGCCAAAATTTTAGAGTTAAAACCACTTTTCAACATAGAGATTATTATGCTGGGACCCAAAAGTTATCCAGTGTTTTTGAGTTATAAGTTCTCCACTGTATCTAGGCAAAACACTGTTAGGATTTTATCATAGTGATAGAGCCCATTTTTGCATTTGATATATTGAGAAATAGTGAACATAAAACAGACATATCCCCCAACTACACAAGTTCCTTTTCTGTGTCCTTATTTTCCCCATTGTTAAAACGTGTGCCCTGTAACGTGCAAATCTGTCACTCGTGCAAATCAAAAACTCGCTACCTATGAGAGTCTGTATTTGCATGGGCATTTTGCAGACATTGAGCATGACCCACAAATTTCACTTTTTTTTTGGAGTTATAAGTTCTAGGGTTAGGCAAAACATGGTTCATTTTACGGAAAAAGTGAAATTTGCATTTGAATGTCGAGAAATAGTGAACATAAAACTCTCATAGTAGCGACTGACAGTTCCTTTGCTGAGCGACTTATTTGCCCCATTGCGACATGCTCCACTTTTCAACAGCTTTAAGAGGTGTTTTCGCTTCCTTTTTCATGATTTTGAAGAATATAAACAAATTTGTTGAATTTACACACTTATTATCAAACCATTTCCACACCCCTGCACACACACACATACACACACACACACACTATCTTAAATATACACATAACATACGTAGCTACATGACATACATAACCAGACTCATGTGTGTGTGCGCACACACATGTATGACAAAGATTTTATTTTTGGGGGGTGTTGGTCTGTTCAATCTTAACTTTCCAATTACCATATTTTTCGGACTATAAGGCGCACCCCCCTTGACTGGACTATGATAAAAAAAAAAAAAATAAGGCGCACCCCCCAGATTTTAGACAAAATTCAGAGTTATTATATTTTCTTACTGTTCTATTAGTCACAGGGGTCTCATTCTAGGAAAAAAAAGTATCTTTAATAATAATAATAATATATACATTTATACAGCGCTTTACCTCAAATGAGCCCAAAGTGCTTTACAATCGAATATTCATCAACAAGCAGACAACAAAAATAGTGTTTAAGAATGACACAAACCAGCAACAACGCAACACAGTCCGAAAAAGATGGTGTAAGCGACACTGTTATAGCTTCCTGGAAAGTGACAAAAGTTGCAGTTCATGAATCAGATGTTAGTGTCACTCTTTAATATTTTGAAGGTATGGCTTGAGAAGGAGAATAAACTCGTTGCAAATACAGTGTATTGCATGCTGCCAGAGATGTCTGATATTTTTACTTTTTTGGAAAAGTTGTTGAAGGCCAAGTGTTCAGTGTACTGGTACATAAAAAGGGCATGAGAGATTATGAGTAGAAGTTCTCTCAACGATCACAAAAATGTCATCACATTGTGGCGGTACCATAGCTGATGAGGTTTAACCGAGGCGTGGTTACTGCTACACCTATCTATATTGTTAAAAACTCGGGACTTTACTGGTGTTGCACTGCCTCCGGGCAATGCAGCCAGTATTGTTCCCACCATCTTTGTATTTACAAATGTCCCATATGTGTCCCATATGAGAGGACGTAAAACACCATTTTTCATTCATGAGT
>JAGGCT020000148.1:0-33775 GCA_017654935.2 Phymorhynchus buccinoides
ATCCAGAGAAACCACATCTCAGCAGGATCGGCAACCCCCAGGGGGGGGGGGTTTTTTTTTTTTTTTTTTTTTTTTTTCTTGGGTGTCACCACTGCCGAACCTTTGGTGGTTCACTTTTTGACACACCGATTTAACTGTTTCTTGGGCAGCACGATGATCACCCTTAATTCCTTTATAAACTGCCTCCGAAAAACGTGTCAGTTGTTGACCTTGACCGTTACGCAACTAATCTTTTTCCGGAAGAACTTCACCTTGTTCTTACGCGCGTGATTACACGTTGACTCGGAATCTCGACATGGGGGTTGGTTTCTTGTCCCTGTTTCCTTGACGCCATCTCGGAGTTTCACGGTTCCGTTCCTTCACTCTATGAATTCGACTTCCCAATAATGAAGATGAACCGTGATGGGAGGTTCGAGCACAGCCCTCCGCGATCATCCAAAAGCAAAAGCCAGGGAGGGCTGGAGTTCCTTCCAGCGATCATCGTATGTTGTACTGTCGTGCCACAATAGACATGCTGCGACCGCGTTCGTGGCGGTTTTAACAATAGAAAGACAGTGGAACGCGATGAAAATAGACATGGTGGTAATGACAGCATTAATACGGACTACTGACCGATAATCCGCATATCGTCATCATTACCATCATCATTGTTGTCGTCATCACACCATATCATCCCATCACATCATCCATCTCATTGTCAGCAAATTGACCGCCAAAAATGGCAACGCTTTATGTGTACGCTATACAAACCGAACTCTATAAATAGAAGCAAGGTCGTAAAATGCGGTGATGATTATGAATGATGATGAAGGACAACGCGTTGCATGTTGATGATGATAACGACCGGGCGTCTATAACAATAACAACACGATGACGACGAACTCCACGATGATGATGAGGCTGTTTAGAGACGATATGTGGCGACGACAACGACCACGGCTCATGGAATGAATGATGACTAGGGTGACCCTATCATATACAATGTTAATACGAAGGTGGAATGGTATGAGAAAGGAGACAGAGAGGAAGAGATAGGAGAGAAACGACGAGGAATGAAGAAGAGAGAGGAGGAGCTTGGGAGCACTCAGCCTCAGTGGGATCAGGTAATGTTGTTATTCATATGAGTAATAACTTTATGGTAGCATGCTCAGGCCTTAGGCATGTAAGCGATGTGTTGTAGTGATCATCTTTGAATTTGACAGTCTTATTTATATCATGCACGCCACGCACCCCCCCACCCCCACCCTCCACCCCAGGACGGCAGCCAACCTCACGCTAAGACTTCGGCTGCTGCCTTCGCAATGAGATGACTCACCAAACTCACAAGGCATAGCCACGTTCAGCCATCCTTGATCAGCCTCACCTAGGGTGGCAGAGTTCTGGCTGAGAATACGGTCGTGATGAGATTGGCTTGCCATCATCATAAGGGAGAAAAGGGCAGCGCAAAACCGAGCCACCTCATATAGGCTGAGACGTGTCATAAACACACTCACGCACATCACCAACCCCAAAACCAAACCACACCACACACCCACACACACACATCATGCACACAGCCTCACATTGCACCACAACACACACACCCACAGGATTATTCTTTTTTTTAAGATATAATTTGTGTCAAAAGACTAGGCCTAACTATAAAGTGTTTAGTAGGCCTCCCCAATAACAATTTGCAACAATATGTTTATGCAACCCAGCTTTTGGAACTGATATACGAGTTTGTGGAGATGAACGACATCTAGAATTTGTGTCTTACCCCGGCATCCTGATGCACTGAAGAATGTATCTAAGTGAACCTTTATAGCTTGCCGCCATGTTGTCACAATCTGTACATCGTGTATGGGATGTTCAAACTGTTCTGGTAAAACCCTGGAATGAGAAACATTTCTCGAGATGAGTCCAAAACTACTGTTTAGTCAAAACTCAAACACTCCACTCGCTGAGATATGCCTAAACACTTTGCATCAGTTTGGCAGCAGATCCAGCCGGCTTTCCTTGCTGAATGTATCACTATGTATGTGCGACACAGGGTTCATTCCCTTTACACACTCAACTGAAACGCTGAAAAAAAGCCGTGGGGGAACATTTTATTTTTTATTAATCCCTACCAACAGACAAGTTGACATTTGCAAAGGCAATACATGTCTGCAATGTGAGTGTGTGTGTGTGTGTGTGTGTGTGTGTGTGTGTGTGTGTGTGCATGCGCGCGCGCGCGCGGTGTGTTTGGTGTGTGTGTGTTTTGCATGTGTGGTTTGTGGTTGTGCTTGAGCATACTGCACGTGTGTCTTTTATGTGTGTGTGTGTGTGTTTGTGTGCTGTGCTGTGGCGCGCGCGCGCATGTGGTGTGTTTGTATTCGTGGTGTTTTTTTTCATTTTTTGCGCGAGCAAGTGTTTGTGTGCGTGTGCGTGGCGCAACTCCGTGGCAGTGTGTGTGTCCACGTGCATGTGCGTGCTAGCATGTGCACGCATGTGTGCGTGTTTTCTCGGAGCATGCGTACGTATTGTTGTTTTGGCATAGAACTGCAGCTTAGTTTGGTTTATGATTGTTTAGGTTTTTTCTTGTGGCCAACTTGTTTTATTATTCTGTTCATCCTCCATGCCCCCAAGGGTGGTCAACTGATTTCTTATTAAATTGAAAATTGAATGACCGCAACAGCAACACGAAGCACACACACGAAGAACAATAACAGCCTACCTGGACTGTCCCCAGCCATGTATGAAGTGGAATGTGTAAGGTTTCTCGCGCAAGTGTTGCAACCCCCAGTATAGACCCCACGTTGTATCCTGCTCGGTTTTCACCATATACGGCATAAAACAGACCCCCCCAAAAAACCCAGCGAGCCCGACCATCATGCAAGACTCCCAGTTCGATGTTAATAAGCAAGCAATACTTCGGACCACCCTGGTTACAAATGCGTGTAGCAGTAGTGTCGTTAGGCCTAATATAAGGGCCTATAATATGTAGTAGACAGGGCGGTCTAGAGTAACGCGTTCGCCTCGTGCAAAATAACCCATTTCGAACCTGGGTACAAGGGGATTTGTTTCCTCTCTCTCGCCTCTGCACTAGACCCTCTAACACTAGCTGAACGTGAAGTCTTTCGGATTGTGCAATAAACGATAAGTGCCCATGCACTTAGCGACACGTTTAAACAGTGGCAACAGAAAAACTGTCATTTGGTTAAAAAAAAAACAATCCATTACCCTACCCCCCTTTCCTTCTCATCAGTCAACAACAATCGTATACAAAACAAAATAATGGGTTTGCGCACCTCTGCCTGTGACAGGCGCTCCCCCCGGTGGGAGCAACCCGAAGTTCCACAGAGACCCTCTGTGACTATAAAGTACCAAATAGCAAATACCTATAGTAGTATAGTATCACCCAGAGTGTCCTCATTAGCAGCTACGAAGCGGAAACTGCTTAATTTTTTCAGGGATGTCAGGTTGTGTTCCTGTCTGCCTGGCCGCTGTCTAATCTACGTTGCACGAATCGTTTGAACGGAGGTACAATAGACCCTCCCATTTCTGCGTGCTGATAGGTAGTTAGGATATCTATGTCAGATCGAACATAACGTCGGTTGGTCAAGAGTCCAGTCGCTGGAGCCCAAAATTCTGCCGCACAGCCGCTGCCTGCTTTTTTCACGCTTTAGCTCAACTTTGACAATTCGTTAGCACTCTTCTTCTTCTTCGTCCGTCGTCTTGTTTCTGTGTTGGAGGCCGCTTCTTTACATAGAGGTAAATGCACGCATTTAGGGGTGACCAAGAAAGAAGCAGAAGAGGACAAAATAAAGATGATCAAGCAGAAAAGACAAACATCAGCTAACACACATCTATCGGATTTACTTGATTCGAAGAAGACAAATCAGATGCAGCAAACAAAATAAACGTCCTAATTCTGGACTGGGGAGACCTACTACAGAGTACAGAGCTACTCAAATTTTCAGTCGTTCACGGCCCTACCACGAATATTGGAAACTAGTTTCACTTAATAAGGTATTAGTATTGGTACTTTATAGTCACAGATGCGTCTCCTGCGAAATTCGGTTGCTCCCACCCTGAGAGCGCGTCGCAGCCAAGGCGCGCCCTTTTTTTTTTTCTTTTTTTGTTTGTTGCGAATTTTGTGTGCTGTAAAGGATGAATCTTGGGGGGGGGGATATTTAGACCAATGACAACTTTTTCGTTGCCATTGGGTTAGCGTGTGCTAAGTGCATGGGCACAAGGGAGCTTCGTTTTTATCGTCTATCCGAAAGTCCTGTAACGACGGTTATGTTAATTCAACTTATCAAACAATCTTTTGACAGCTGAAAACTACTCGCAATTCACAGCCGTAGGCCTAAAGTTCAGCGATTTGCAAATCAGGCCTTCATTTTTTTTACACGATAGTACGGATACCGTTCGAGGTCACATTGGTTCAAAAAGCAGCGACACAACACATGTTTTTTGTAGCCAGCAGAATAACTGACAATTCTGAACAATGAGCATAGAAAGCAGTACGATGTCGCTAATTTCCAACACTACTACTGTATTTTGGTGAGAACACAGCCTTTCAATTTCTGCAAGTAAGATCTGTTTTGGTCCTGCAGTAATACCCCAGCACGACAACAACGCAAACAAGAAGTGTGTAGCCTAAACTGCCGTTTTTGCTCGCATCCCTCCTTTCATATCCCTGTCGTGGCTTTCAAAATAGCTCAATAACAACTAGGCCTACGGCGCTCACACGCTCAAGAAGCCGGATCTAACTTTTAAAAATGTCCTCCGATTGTTTTCTTTTGATATATGGGAACAAGCACCTACCCCTTTTACCGCACTTTCCCCTCCTGTTACTAAGTTAAAGTGACATTTTCATTTTACTTAAAAAACGAGGACAAAAAACCAAAAAACTCAAACTCTTTTATTTTGTCGTAAAAAAAAAAAAACAACCAATCAAAGGAATTATTGACACAGAAAGAAAAAAGTAAGTAACCATACCAGGGGGAGAAAAAGAAAAAAAAAAAAACAACAACACCACACACACAGGTAGTTAAAAGTGTCGTGACAAAAAGTAAAAATGCAGCAAGATAAAAAAAAAAAAAAGAACATAATCATTTTATCTTCTTGCTAATTTTTACTGCGGACAGCAAAGCATTCATAAATTTCTCTGCTATGTTCAGTGAAATGAATTTGATTTCAGTATAAACTTTGAGACTGAAATCTGTTAACAATAAAGAAAGGGCAATCTGTCTGTTAATACGTTAATAAATCAAGCAGCAAATCGGTATCACAGTGTACATGCATCTAGAAATGAAAGTTCATCCTCCACCACGCTACAAGATTGCAAAGTCCTGTCTTCTCTTTGGATATTGCGATGGCGACCCCTTTCAATATGACTGTGGTGTTGACTTAGTCTTAGCGACCATAGAACTGTTTTATGTTTTACGGTTCTTGCGTGTCGTTAGATATTGCTGGATATTGGTAAGACTGTTGACTATGTTATAGAATTGAAGCCTTTGAGGCACCACTGCCTTTAATGGTTTTTCCAACAACTGTACTAACATTCTTTCAATTTATTAATTAATGACTATCTAAGTCTTTTAATATTGAAAAGTGCCCTGATTTTTCCATATATGTGAGAGCCCGTGATTGAAGTCAAAGATTTAACATATGTTTATCCAAGGTGCTTTATTTCGACTTCAGCTGATATCTACATTATCTGCCTTGCTTAAGTTTATCTGTCTTCTTTTGACTCGCTTATATGTACCCAAAATGCATATTACTTGTCCCTATTGTGTTAAGTGAGATTGGAATCTTCCTAGTTCTGCTAGAACGGGTATTTTCATTGTCCTTTTTTGTGTACCCCTAACAACCCTCTACAGAACCGAATATGTGCGTTTTCTGATGAACATTTCATGGGAGAGCAAAATAATTAAATTGATTGGGCATTTCAAAGGAATCCACCACCACCTTTGTTCTTTGACATATAATCAAATGGGAACCAGACGCTCAGCTCATAGTTGACACTAGGGACTATTTACCAACGGGCGTTATCAAATAGGGGACGCATTGTGACATTAATATTTAATTCATCCCCACTTAATCATCGTTTGAGAGCATATGATGCTTTGTTTCCTTGTTTGGCTCTTTAGAGCTAGTATGGTTCTTCAGCAGTTCATCGGGGGGGGGGGAAAAATTTCCAATTCTGTGGAATATTACGCCAAGATATTTATAACTATCAACTATTTGAATGCAGTCACTGCCACATAAGAAATACGGCACAATTTGGGGGCAATGTTTGGAAAACACTACTACTTTAGTTTTATCCCTGTTGATCGTAAGTCCCCATATCTGGCAATAATTATATAGCCCATCTAGCTTAGTCTGTAATCCTGTTTTTGTCGTCGAGAAGAGTACTACATCATCCGCGTACAAGAGACATGTTATTGGAGTTTGAGTAAATGCATTTAAAAATGGGGAGGAATCGTCATTTAGGACATCTTTTATGTCGTTTAAAAAGATATTAAAGAGCGTTGGGCTTAGTACATTACCTTGAAGTACTCCCTTATTAACAGGGACAGAGGCTGTATAACCATCGTTTTTTTAAGCCAACCAAATAAACAATTTTTTTTGATTCCCGATAACATGTCCTTAATTATGCGAAAAAAGCATTTTCCATCTATACTAATTTTACTTTTTTTAGGAGGCGTGCATCATGCCAATATATGTCAAATGCCTTATGAAATCCACAAAGACAGGCAATAGAGACGTCCGATTGTTTGTGCTTGTAGTAGGTCGACATAATAATTATGCAATCATTGTCAAGGCATAGTTAACACGTGATGTCTAGTCTTACGAAACACGTACAGTTTTCGCGTTTGTTTTTCTCTGACTGACGTTTTGGTTTTACGTCCTCTCCACCAACTAAGGGTCATGTGGACAGTTTTATATATTATCTGGATTTAATGATTAGAGAATAGTACATTTTGAATATGTTAATCATGGATCATAGTATGATATTTTTTTTTTTTACTATTTTGTCAAGGGCTCAAGAGGGGATTTTATTAACAAGGGAGGGGCGTCACTATCGTTGCTTCCTCCTTTTTTTTTTTTTCTTCTTTTTGGATTTTTTATGGATTTTTTTTGGATTTTTTTGGAATTTTTTTTTTTTACATTTTTTTTTTGGGGGGGGGTTTAGATTTTTGGCTTTTTGTTAATATAGACCAACAGAATTATGTAACTCACAGAGTTAAACCATAGCAATATTTGTTCCGGGATTGAATCAATGTATTTGGGATAGACATGCTTCGTTGGGCAAACGAGTATGAATTATTTTTTGAGTAATATTGTAGTTTATAAAAGCCGAAAACCAAAAGAGGTTCTTTGGAGATTTGAGCGAAAAGAACCAGGAGGGTCCAATCCTTCTCGTATTTGATTAATATCGTATGGTAATTAGATTTTATTGACTTTGAAATAGTATTGATGACTTCATGAGTTTCTAGCTGAATAGTAGGACAATCTGAGAATATGTGGTCCAATGTATGTTTGATTACAATCACATATATATTCATTAAATCTACAGTATATACGAATTTGTCCGAAGACGGAAATTAAGGATGAGAGGTGGTAAGGAATTGGTAAATAAACCTTTTTTACTGTTTTTGACGCCAGTGTGTCTTTTGCGTACTGTTCTAAATCGGCTTTCCAGTTAACATAAGAAGTCTCTTTGAGTAGGCTATTGCACTCATTTACTGATAACCCTATACTGCAGGAGGCGAGATTTGAGTTATCTGCTGCTTTTTTGGCAGCGTGATCTGCTTTGTCATTGCCTTTAATATCACAGTGGAGATGGGATCCAGGTTAGAGTAACCTGAGTTCCCTTACAATTAATTTGATGAACCAAAAAAAGCATTTCTTGTATAATTTCTGCTCTGTTATTTTGAAGTGATTGAAGGAGGGACCCTTGTATTAGGGATGAACAAATGTGAAAATGCGGCTGTTATAAAAACCACCAACGTTAGAAGGCGGGGAGGTGGGGGGCGAGGTCGTTTAAATAAAAAGATCTAGAGCCTTGGAGTAATTGACCAAAGTTCGGGCCAGCTGTATATAGATATAAGTGAGGGTTTTAGTTTGAAGGACTTGTAAGTAAAAAAAAACAATTAAAATACCTGGGAAATTGGTGAAAGGGAACATTCCTATTTTTTGGGGGGTGCAAGCTTTGGGGAAAAAAAACCGTCTGTGTAGGATTTGGGGACTAGCAGTGGCGATTTTGAGTAGTTTAGAATTGTGCTTCTCTATTATAGGGAGCTTATTGGCTACTGGGGTTAGATTTGTTTGTTTTTTCTCGTTCTCCACGGCATCTTCTTTTTAAGATGTGGGGAATGTGTGTTGTGTGGGTGTGTGTGTGTGTGTGGGTGTGTCTGGGTGTGTGTGTGTGTGTGTGTGTTTGTTGTGTTGTGGTGTGTGTGTGTGTGAGTGTGTGTGTGTGTTTGTTAGTGGTGTAGTGTGTGGTAGGTGGTGTGTGGTGTGTGTGTGGTATTGGGTGTGTGAACTAGAACAAACTCGTCTTACCTTAGCATTGACGGATGTAGGAAAATTATGGACTTTTTTCCAGTAAAAAAAAACATTGCGCGAGGTAATACTCTCGACATTGCCTTTTTTTTTTTTTTTTGCGAGGTAGGTAAGTGGCCTCAAGTGCTGTTGTAGTGCAGCGCGCACTAATAAAGAGGGCACAAAAGGGTTGTTTTACGACAAGGAGTCTCCTTTTTGCTTGCGCTCCAAGGTCAAGGATACTATCGCGCGTGAACGACAACGGGTTTGGCGAGACAATATTGTCGAAAAAGTGTGATGTGCTTCATTTCTTCTTTAACAATCGCCTATAAGAGGCCAGCACGTTTGCGGACCGTTAGTACAATGCTTTAAAATGCGTTTGGAATTGAGTTGATATTTTCCTACCCGAGTGGCGCAATGTTGAGTTAGAAATCTTTGTGTGCGCGCGTGTTGTGCATGTGTTGTCAAATTAATTAAGGCGTGGCATATGTTTTGCGAAATCTGGTTGTGAACTTACCAGCCTTTAGGTATGTTTCTACAGTTAACATTAGTTCTGTCTGGAGTGGAGAAAGTGGGGACGGGGAACAGGAGAGATAGGGACTAAACAGAAAAGACTATAGAAACAGGGGGAGACCGAGGGGAACAAGCATATTACAGATGGGACAGGGACCCAGGGGAGTGAGTCATTGCAGACAACATTCAATGTGGAAAAAAAAAATTCTACTCCGTCTTTTTTTGTGATAAAAAAACACCCTTTTGTTTATCTGTGTTATTCCAAATTAAACACAAATTAAATAAAAAAATGGTGGAACCTGGGTTTTAACCTTAAATTAAAAGCCCACCAAAATAAAAACCGCCAAAACACATAGAGTTAATTAAAACGAGGAATGAGAGGAAAGCAGAGAAAAAGACGAGGGAAAAGAAACTGCGAAAACAACTAAGAAATGCAATGGATATGATGAAAAACATTAAGATTGTAGAATATAATAGGTAATATTAAAAAAAGGCCTGCTAAATCAAAAAACCTCCATGTAAAACAAAAACCACAACAGGGACGAAATGAATAAAAAAAGATGATTAAAAATAACATTGAAACCCACGATAAGAACAATTTTACATGTTTTCCCTAAAACTGTTTCTTAGCTTTCCACGTGAGAGTTTGTTGTTTGTGTCTTTTCTTCGATGTCCGTTGCATACAATAGGCCTACATGCATTTTCAGGAAGAGGTATACATGGACGAAAAAATTGTATATTAGTATGGACGAAACTTATTAACATTTGTTACAAGCCACATAAATGCCTATGTTCAAGGGAGACAACAACCGGTGTTGGAAAGTCTGTTCTGTGTTCCAAAAGACAAAAGGGGTGTTGGTGAAATCCCAAAAAGGAGAATGGAGGGGGATGAAAAAAAAAACATTAATCTCTTGTGTATCCCATTAGGGGCCGAAAAATGGGGCCGTGGTTTATCAGAGACGTATTACATGGGACTGTGTAAGAAAAAGACAACAGGGAATTTTAGCGAGCAGTACTATCAACAATGAGAGACACAAAGTTAATGGTTCCTTATATCGGCAGAGGATTGTACAGACTAAGGTATTATATATACACAAAGGTGAAAACTATATCAAATGAGTAGATGTACACCCAATTAGATCAAAGTATAAAAGTAGTTTTAAGTGTATTGCACTTATAAATTATGAAGTATGGTAGTGATGGGTAATTCATTCCATTATCAGTTCATACTATGATTCATAGTATTAATATATACCAAAAACATCCTTTGATACTATGGTATAAAAAACAGAAGGAACTAGTAAGTAATTAAGCAAGGGGATATATGATGAATAATGTAGAACAAAATAAAATACCGCCTAAATTAGAAAGTCCAATATGTATTAAAACGTAAGTTTTAAAGAGTGTAGCTTGCTCTCTATTTAAAACTTATGAAAAAGATTGCATCTGATGAGGGTAGAAGTATTCATTACCATTAATATTACAGGTCACTTAGCTTATGGAGATTCATAGTATTATTGTTTTACCAAAAAAAAAAAACATCCTTTGTGATAACTAGGAGTACTAAGGTATACTGTAAAAAAAAAGTAATCACACTCACAACGGAAATGTAACAAAAAAAAACATTCTTGGGTACTATGGTAACAAAAGAGTTGAGACTTAAAAAACAAAAATGACGTCACACTCTACAAAAAGGGTTTAACACAAAAAACATTTCATTTGAATTTACTATGCGTTACAAAGGTACAAAAATAAAAAGCACTAAATCCACACGATGCTATATATTGTTTTTCAAAAGGTTTAATAGATCACACCGTGCTTCATAAAATTCTATACACTGATGTACAATTCCAATCACTCTACGAAAGGTTGAATAAAATCACCAACTTGTCACAACCCCATCATATACTACACCCCTTGTTTGATACTTACAATGGTAGGTGACACTTAGCAGATTCCTAACGTTTATACACTATAAAATTCTACAACGGTTTAGCCTATAACTATAAGTGTGATACTATGGTACAAGGTACTAAAAGTAGTCACACTCTACAAAGGTTTAACAAAAACGACGGGGGGGGCTATGGGGGAGGGGGCTAAAAATTATCACACTCTACTAATGTTCACCGTAAACATCCTTTGATACTCTGGTACAAGGTACTAAAGCTCATCACACTCTACTAACGTGTATCAAAAACCGCCGCAGATACTGTGAGGGCAACCCACTAACAATAATCAAAAAATACAAAGGTTTCTAAAAAAAAGAGGAGAGGGAAGCGGGGAGGGAGATATTCAGAAATAAAGTCACTCTATTACTGTTTTATAATCACACTTTTCTTAGGTTTAACAAAAACATCCTTTGATAAAATGGTACAAGGTACTAACATTAATCACACTCTACAACGTTTTAACCAAAAAACATCCTTTGATACTCTGGTGCGATAAAAAGAACATAACGGCAAACTAAGTGTAGATTTTTCAGGGAGGGCATCCAGGGGCAGGGGATTCACCACCGCCCCCCCCCCCCATCACCGCCTTTCCTTGTCCACCCCACCCCACCCACTCTCCCTCTAAAGAGAGTGAGGGAGAGGTAGAGAGATTGAGTACGGGTTCCCCTTGTCACTGTTTTACCGTTCTTAAAAAAAATCTCATGTGGGGGGACCAAAAAAATTATAGGCCGCAAACAGTTTCGGCTTAAATGAGGCGTTTGCCCGGGCCCCCACACTTTCCCTGTATACCCCCCCCCCCCCCCCTGGGACTAGATTGTATCACAGGAGGGAAACTTTTTTTTAAGCCATCATACTCAACGGTGCAAAATATGACAATTATAGGCACATTTAAAAAATGTATAAAGAAAAAAACACGCGAGCAGGTGCAATTTTAATTTAATACACACACCTTTTAGGAACTACCATTGTTGTTGAAAAAAACAAAACCGTAGGCACAGCATATACAATACACCTTCTAGGAACTTACATTGAAACAATCGGACCAGATGTATACAGTTTATACGAACTATAAAACACACAGCTAGTGCAATACACTTGTGGAATCCTTTTAGGCACTTATATTGAAGACTCCGAGCACAGGTGTTCAGGTCGCCTCAACTGAAAGACAAAGCGACCGGTCATAGAGTCTGGAAGACAATGAACGTCCACTCGACTGAGTTGATGGTTAGTAGTTGAAAACACCTCAGAAGAAAAACTACCACATCTGCAGCAGCGACGCAATTCCCAGCCAGCAACAGGATTTATGGGTTATGGAAAAAATATTCCCCCCATTGCCAGAAAGAAAATCTCCGGTTTCTTCCTTTCTTTTGGTGACCGTTACCTCATGCTTTCGTAGATAACAGCTCCAGGACCCTGACTCTTTAGTCTATGGATAAGTAAAGTATCTCGCCAGAAGAAAACGTACCGCATCCAAACAACCCTAGCCTTTGACATTCGCAATACCCTTGGGTTCTACCCTGGTTATATTTTTTACGATTTGACTCAGCATCTCCCCACGAGGGCTGGTCTTCTCCTTGTAATTGTTCATCTTTTTGACACACCGATTTAACCTCGTGTTTCTTGACAGCTCCAGAATGATCACCCTTAAGTCTCTTGATAACTGCCTCCGAAAAACGTGTCCAAAGTTGTCTGACCTTGACCGTTACGCTACTAATCTTTTCCCGAAGAAATGTCACCTTGGTCTTACACGCGTGATTACACGTTGACTCGGAATACTCGACCGTCACCCTTTACGCCCCGCTGGGGCGGATTGCATCCCTTCTGTCCCCCGGTACTTCTCTTGACACCACTCTCCGGACGAATGATGAACCCTGCCAGTGCTTTAGCTCTCCTTCGCCCTGCTGCACTCTTATGAATTCGAACTATCCCAATGAAGAAGCAACCCAATACACGTGACCATCGGGCGGAGTTGCGATGAGCATCAACTCCAGCGATGATCCCAAAAAGCCAAACGTCCAGGGAGGGACCGGAGCTACCCTTGTTCCAGCGATCATCGCTATCTCTGTACTGCCGTGTATTACAACAAGAGGACAGGAGCCTGCGACCACATTCAGTGCTGTAGTAACACAAAACGAAAGACACGAAATAATAGAAACGAAATTGAAAATAATAAAACAAACAAACAATCGCTGGATATATCGACACAGCATATACATCCGCCGGGACTTAGTGACTGATAATCCGGCTGTAATCGTTGACGCTATCGCAGGAACATCTCCATCGTCTATCCGTCCCCGGCCATACATCATCATCATCACTTAAGTCATCATCACTCATCCATCCATGATCATCCATATCATCACACACACCATCCATCACTTGTCCATCAAAAATTGACAAAAACAAAACGACAACACTAATTGTGACATACAAAAACAAGCACGAGGATAAAAGAGAAGCCATGATCGATTAAAATGATGGATGCGGTCCTCGCAGGTGCTGATCGAGTATACAATGTGCGGAGGTTTTGTTATGGGATGATACACCGGCCCCCACCCACCGTCACGAAACACAATAAACACCGAGGACGGACGAATAACCACGATGATGATGATGAGGGAGATATGATGAACGATTTGATTAGCAGTACGACAACGACTACGGCGATTGGTAATGAGGAATGACGAATGTGAAAAACGATGATAAACAATGTTAATAAGAAGGACGGAATGGGAGAAGGAAACGGAGACAGAGGGGAAGAAGAGGAGCTTAACGAGGAAGAAGAAGAGGAGGACAAGGAAGAATTGGACCATCATATCCATCAGGGGATCAGTAGTGTTGTTATGCATATGAGTATAATTAGAAGATAGTATGCTCAAACATTAATGCATGTAAGCTTGTGTTGTCAGTGAGAATTTTGAATTTGACAGTCTTATAATAATAATGCCACCACCCGACCACCCCCTCCACCCCCACCCCCATTCCGCCCCACTCCTTTCAATTCACTTTTCGCACAGCAGTAAGCCAACCGCGCGCTAAGAGCTCGGCCTGCTGGCCTCGCAATGAAGATGACTCAACAAAAACTCACAAGGCAGCCACGTGACAGCCAGTTTGATCAGCCACCTAGCGGTGGAAGAGTCTGGTGGAACATACATCATGATGTAAGGGCTGGCCAGGAACATTAGGGGAGAAAGGGCGGCGCAAAACCGAGCCACCTCGATGTAGGCTGAAACGTAGAACAATCACACACACACACACACACCGATCACACACACACACACAAGAGGATATACGGTGTGTTCAAAAGTTCTAGGTCTATCTATGAAAGGGTTTAAGTACACCAATAACATTTTGCATAAATATTTATAATTCAACCGCCTTTTGGATACTGATATACGAGTGGTGGAGGATGACGACATCATAATTATGACGTTACTGCACGTTACAGCGCTTTGCCTTTGTTATCTGAGGAACATTAAGCATTTTCTGAAGTTGATACCTTTATAATCTACCTGCACAAGAAAGGCTTACGTACATGATACATGCATGAGAACTCCGTGGATACTTATGGCTAGTATATGCTCTTTGGTATTCCACAGTGCACAAGTGGTCCACTGAGTTAAATCAGGGAATTAAGAGCTTTAACGATGACTACTAGTATGGAAACTAAAGACCACCTCTATCAACAAAATATTTGCCATGGTTCAAGACATGATCATGGCACACAAGACAGTAATTTGTCGCCATGTTGTCAGCACTCTGGACATCTTTTATGGAAGTGTTCAAACTGTTCTGATGAAAGACCTGGAAATGAGAAACATGTCTGCGAGGTGAGTCCAAAACTGTTTTAACAAAACTGAAAAATCCACTTGCTGAGATATCCCTAATAAACTCTTTGCATGTATCGATTTCAAGCAGATCCAGCAGGCTTATTTGGCTGCATTTATCACTGCGGATTACGACACGGGTTCATCCCTTTACACCCAACATGAAACAGCTGACAAAGCCGTGGTGACATTTTATTTTTTATTAACCCCTCCACATAAGACACGGTTGACACATGCAAAGGCAAATACATGTCTGTAATAAAAAAACTGCAATGGGAGTATAGATGTGTATGTGTGTGTGTGTGTGTGTTTGTGTGGTTGTATGTGGGTGTGTGTATGCTATGTGTGTGTGTGTATTTAGTTTATGTGTAGTGTTTGTGTGTGTGCATGCGCACGCGTGTGTTTAGTGTGTGTGTGTGTGTGTGTGTGTTGTGGGTGTGGTGTGTGTTGTGTGTGTGTGTGTGTGACCGCAACAAACAAAACAACAACAACAACAACCACAACAACAATGCAACAACACGGACGCATTCATCAGGAGAGAATAAACTAGCCTACCTGGAAGGTCCCCCGGCAGGTATGAAGTGGCAGATGTAAGGTTTCTCCGCAGTGTTGCACCACCAGTATAGACCCCACGTTGTATCCTGCTCGGTCTTCACCATATACGGCATAAACAGACCCCAAAAACCCAGGCAGCCCGACATCGCTAAAGAAGTCCCAACTCCGATGTAAAATACCCCAAAGAATACGTCCATGGTTAACATGGCGTTGATCAGATAGTGGCTAATATAGGGCCTACCTGATGTAAGGTAAGGTGTAAACTGGGTGGTACAGAGGTAACGCGTTCGCCTCGTGCGAAATAAACCCGAGTTCGGAACCTGGGTACAGGGTATTTTTTTCCTCTCACTTTGTACTAGGCCTTGCGATCTGAACGTGGAGTCTCTTTTTGATGAGACGATAAACCGAGTGCCCGTGTGCCCATGCACTTAGCAACACGCTAAACCCAGGTGGCAACGAAAAAGTTGTAAGTTAGTTGAAATTTACCTCCCACCCCCCCCTTTCCTTTCCTCATCAGTCGCACAAAATTCGTATGCAAAAAAACAATGGGTAGTGAGCCTCTGGCTGACGACGCGCTCATCCAGAGTTGGTGAGCAAATCCGAATTTCACAGAGTAACCTCTGTAACTATACAGTCCCAAATACCAAATACCTCTATATGACGCAGGAGGGTCCTATCATTAAGGCAGGCACGAAGCAAAAACTGGCTTTTCAAGGATGTCCTGGTTGTGTTCCTGGTTGGTGAGGCTGGCTGGCTGGTGTCTAATCTACGTTAACCCAATATCGTTTGAACGGAGGGACAAAGAACCCTCACATTTTGCGTGCTGATAGGTAGTTAGGATATCTAGATCAAGATCGAACATAAACGTCGTTGGTCAAAGATTCAAGGTCGCTGGAGCCAAAAATGCTGCCACACAGCTACTTGATCTAGCCTTTTCACGCTTTAGCTCAACTATTGACAAGTCGGTAGACACTCTTCTTCTTCTTCGTCTTCTTGTTCTGTGGGGGAGGCCAGCTTCTTTACATAGAGGTAAATGCACGCACTTGCGGGGGTGGGGGGGGGTGGGGGGGGGGTGGGGGGGGGGTGACCAAAGAATAAGAAGCAGAAGAGGAGAAAAGAAAGAGATCAGCAGAAAAGACAAACATCAGCTAACACACATACTATCGGATTTACTTGAGTTCAGAAGGACACAAATCAGATGCAGCAAACAAAATGAAATTCCTAATTCTGGACTGGGAGACCTACTACAGAGTACAGGGAGCTACTAATTTTCACGTTCAGCCCTACCAGGAATCAGGGAACTAGTTTCACTCAATAAGGTATTAGGTATTAGGTATTGGGTACTTTATTGTCACAGGTGCGTCTCTGTGAAATTCGGGTTGCTCCCACCCTGGAGAGCGCGTCGCAGCCGGAGGCGCGGCACCCTTTTTTTGTTTGTTGTTGTTGCGAATTTTGTGTGATTGAAAGGAAGCAAAGGGGGGATGGGGGTTGTAAAATTTTGACCAAATGACAACTTTTGCGTTGCCATTGGGTTTAGCGTGTGCTAAGTGCATGGGCACACCGGGACCTCGGTTTATCGTCTCATCCTAAAGACTGTAAGACTTGATTTTAATTCAACTATCATAACAAGCGTTTTCACAGGCTGAAAACTACGCACGAATGCACAGCAGTAGGCCTAAATTGTCAGCGATTTGCAAATCAGGCTTCATTTTTTTAACACGATAGTACGGAGTACCGTTTGGAGGTCACATTGGTTTCAAAAGCAGACAACACAACACATGTGTTGTGTAGCCAGCAGAATACTGACAATTCTGAATAATGAGCAAGGAAAGAAGTACGATGTCGCTAATTTCCAACACTACTGCTGTATTTTGTTGAGAACACAGCCTTTCAATTTCTGCAAGTAAGATCTGTTTTGGTCCTGCAGTAATACCCCAGCACGACAACAACGCAAACAAGAAGTGTGTAGCCTAAACTGTTTTTGCTCGCCTCCCTCCTTTCATATCCCTGTGGTGGCTTTCAAAATAGCTCAATAACAACTAGGCCTACGGCGCTCACACGCTCAAGAAGCCGGATCTAACTTTTAAAAATGTCCTCCGATTCTTTTTTATGACAGGCCTACCCCTTTTCCCTTCCCCTCCTTTTACTAAGTAAAGTGACATTTCATTTTACTAAACGAGGACATAATAATTATGCAATCATTGTAGGCATAGTTACACGTATGTTCTAGTACATTATCGAAACACGTACAGTTGGTCGCGTTTGTTTTTTCTCGTTCCCCTTCATTTCTTGGAAGAGGTGGGGAGTGTGTGTGTGTGTGTGGTGTGTGTGTGTGTGTGTGTGTGTGTGTGTGTGTGTGTGTGTGTATGTGTGTGTGTGTGTGTGTGTGTGTGTGTGTGTGTGTGGTGTGTTGTGTGTGTGTGTGTGTGTGTGTGTGAACTCGTCTACCTTACAATTACGAGGTAGAATTATGACTTAGTAACATTGCGAGGTAAGTAAGTTCAAGTGTTGTAGTAGTGCACGCGCACTAAAAGAGCACTTGTGCTCCAAGAGTCAAGTGTACTATCCGGGACAGAAAATATTGTCGGAAAAAGTGTATGTTCATTCTTAAAATCCCCTATAGAGACAGCACTTTTTCCGTAAAATGCGTTAGGATTGTGTTTTTCTACCTCGCAATGTTGAGTAAACTTTGCGTGTGTGTGTGTGTGTGTGTGTGTGTGTGTGTGTGTGTGTGTGTGTGTGGTTGTGTATTTACATGTGTAAAGTCCGTCTTTAACTACTGTCGATTGCTCTGTGGTGGTAAAAAGGTGTTATTAAATTTAGCTAAATTTTTAAGGTTTAGTAAAGTTGTGTGACATTTTGGTGTGTTAATTACATTAGAGTTATCTTTTGTAACCGTTTTCAATTGTTGCATTAATTTTGTATTTGCTTGATTTGCTTCAAGTCCTCCATGCCCCAAAAGGGGTCAAAGGATTAAACAATCTTTGAATCTTTGAATCTTTGTGTCAATAATTAGGCGTGCATATGTTTTGGTGTTTTGCTAACTACCACATTTAGTATGTATCTACATGTACATTAGTCTGTCTGAGTGAGAAAGCGACGACAGAGAGATAGACTCAACAGAAAGACTGACAGACAGACAGATATACAGATGGACAGACAGACATGCAGACACATTCAATGTGGAAAATCTACTCCCGTCTTTTTTTGTGAGAAACTCTTTTATTTCTTTATTCCAAATTACCAAATAATAAAATGTGGATCCTGTTTATCTTAAATAAAAGCACAAATAAAAAGCCAAACACATAGAGTTAATTAAAACGAGAATGAGGAGGAAAGAAAGACGAGGAAAGAACTGGAAAACAGAAATGCAATGGATTGATGAACATAAGATTGTAATAATGGTAATTAAGGCCTGCTAAATCAAACCTCCATGTAACAAAACCACAACAGACGAAATGATAAAATTATAATACATTGAACACGATAAGCCCCCCCCCCACATACATGTCCTAACTGTTTCTTCTTTCCACTGAAGTTTGTTGTGTCTTATCTTCGTTTTCAATAGCATGCATTAGGCCTACATGCATTTTCAGTATGAGGTATACATTGATAATTATAATGAATAATAGTATGGACGAAACTTATTAACATTTGTTACAAGCCACATAAATGCCTATTGTCAGACACAACGGTGTGAAGTCTGTTCTGTTTCCAAAACAAGGTGTTGGTGAATCCCAAAAGAGAATGGAGAAAAACACATAATCTTGGTGTATCCCATAGGGCCGAATGGCCGTGGTTTATCAGAGACGTATACATGACTGTGTAAGACAAGACAACAAAGAATTTTAGCGAGCAGTACTATCAACAATGAGAGACACTAAGTTAATGGTTCCTTATATCGTCAGAGGATTGTACAGACTAAATTATTATATATACACAAAGGTGAAAACTATATCAGATATGTATATGTACAAACAATTAGATCATTGTATAAAAGTAGTTTTAAGTGTATTGCTCTTATAAATTATGAAAAATGCATCTGATGGGTAATTCATTCCATTATCAGTTCATACTATGATTCATAGTATTATGTTTACCAAAAACATCCTTTGATACTATGGTACAAGGTACTAAAAGTAATCACACTCTACAAAGGTTTAACAAAAACATCCTTTGGTACTATGGTACAAGGTACTAAAAATAGTCACACTCTACAAAGGTTTAACAAAAAAATCCTTTGATACTATGGTACAAGGTACTAAAACTAATCACACTCTACAAAGGTTTAATATTCACACTCTTCAAAGGTTTAATAATCACACTCTACAAAGGTTTCACAAAAAAATCCTTTGATACCCTTGGGTGGCGAATCCTGAACATATTCACTGACCTACTAAGTGTAGATATTTCAGGGCCGGATCCAGGCGGGGGGGGGGGAGGGGAGGTGGTGGTACCTGGGTTTCCGTAACCATCACCACCCCTCTCACCCCCACAGCCACGCCTTTCCCCACACAAATATTTTTTTAACAAATAGAGAGAGAGGGAGAGAGATTGAGACGAAAGTCATTTATTACTGTTTTATTGTTCTTAGGTACAATCTAATGGTGATTTTTTGTCTTTACTTTATTTTCTTTAAAAAAAAGCAAAAGCTTCAGGATGCATTGCCCCTTCCCCCCCCCCCCCCCATCCCGCCGTTCCTTGTACACCACCCCCCCCTCACTCTAATGTATCCCAGGTCCCGGCCCTGCCAAAAGATGACAAATTATAGGCACATTTATGAAATGTATACAACTGTAACACCGAGCAGATGCTATACACTGATGGACATTTTTAAGCACTTATGTTGTTGAAGAAAATAAAACTGTAAAAACCACAGCATATACTACACACCTTCTAGGAACTTACATTGAAAACATCGTAGCAGATTCATACAGTTTATACAACTATAAAAACCAGCTAGTGCAATACACTTGTGGAATCCTTTTAGGCACTTATATTGAAGACTCCGAGCACAGATGTTCAGGATGCCTCAACTGAAAGACAAAGCGACCGGTCATAGAGTCTGGAAGACAATGAATGTCCACTCGACTGAGTTGATGGTTAGTAGTTGAAAACACCTCAGAAGAAACCACATCTGCAGCAGGATCAGCAACAGGATTATGGTTGGAAATATCCCCATTGCCAGAAATCTCCGGTTCTTCCTTCCTTTGGTGCGTTACCTCATGCTTCGTAACAGCTCCAGGACCTTGACTCTTTAGTCTATGAATAAGTATCGCCAGAACAGTACGCATCCAAACAACCCTAGCCTTGACATTCGCAATACCCTTGGGTTCTGCCTGGTTACGATTTGACTCAGCATCTCCCCTCGAGGGCTGGGCTTCTCCTTGTAATTGATCATCTTTTTGATACACCGATTTAACTTCGTGTTTCTTGACAGCTCCAGAATGATCACCCTTAAGTCTCTTGATAACTGCCTCCGAAAAACGTGTCCAAAGTTTTCTGACCTTGACCGTTACGCAACTAATCTTTTCCCGAAGAAATGTCACCTTGGTCTTACACGCGTGATTACACGTTGACTCGGAATCTCGACGTGGGGGTTGTTCTTGTCCCTGTCTTCCTTGACACCGTCTCCGGCGTTCTTTGTTCCTTCGCTGGACTCTTATGAATGCGACTATCCAAACGAAGAAAAAGAAACACGTGAAGGGGAAGTCGAGGGCAGCAACTCCAGCGATGATCCAAAAGCCAATGTCCAGGGAGGGACTGGAGTCCTTCCAGCGATCATCGTATGTGTACTGCGTGCCCACAAGAGATAGGACTGCGACCACATTCAGTGCTGTTTTAATATAAGAAAAGAAAGACAGAACGAATGAGAATAACGACAATGGTTGTAATGAACAGTATTAGTATGGGACTAGTGACTGATAATCGGCACAATCGTCATCATTATCATCATCATCACCATCGTCATCATTATCATCTTCATCATCATCATCATTGTCATCAAAATTGACTAAAAAACGCCACACTTTATGTGAATTAGAAAAACAGACGAAATAAAAGAGAAGTATGATCGATAAAAATGGCTGTGATGATGATGATGATGACAATGCGGTTAATGTTGATGATGATAATGACGGCGTCGATGACACTGACAACGACGACGACTACCACGATGATGATGAGGATGATTATGATGACGATGATTATGGCGACATGGGTCTTGCTCTGACAAAAGAGTCTTATTTAAAATGCTCTGAGGATGGAGAGGTAGAAGCAAATTGAGTGCTGATTCCAAATTTTGGCCCATGCAAATGCGTATCTGTAACGGTTAACTCTTTACAGCCCAAGTCATCACTGTGGGTTATTTGTGTCTAGATAATCTTCGTTGCATACCAATCATCCAATAGCAGTCAACAATCACTTTGAATTTGAAGAACTACAGCTTTAATTTACATTAGTATTATTATATATACATGAATAACTAAAAACTACGCATTTCGTCTGTTAACTCTTTCAAGACAAAACTATATTCCGCATTACATACCAATCATTCAATGAAGATAAGGAAAATCAAAATGAATGTAAAGAATTGAAGCTTTGATTTACATTAGCACATTAATCTATGCCATGAATAACTCAAAACTATGCATTTTGTCTTTCAACTCTTTCGAGACAAAACCATGTTCTGCATTACATACCAAGTGTTCAATAAAAGTTAAGAAAGTTCAATCGAATGTAAAGAATTACCCATTTAATTTACATTAGCTCTATAATCTATGCCATGGATAACTCAAAAGTCTGCATGTTTTATGTTAACCCTTTTGAAACAGAATTGTATTTTGCATTACATACCAATCATTTGATAGAAGTCAAAAAAATCAAACTTGATTTAAAGAATGACACCTTTAATTTAAGTTAACATTATGATCTATATACTATGAATATCTCAAAACTATATCTTTTGTCTGTTAACTCTTTCGAGACAAAACTATTTTCTTCATTGCGTTCCCATCATTCAATAAAAGTTTAAAAAAATCAAACTTGATCTAAAAAAAAATTACCCCTTTTATTTTTACATTACCACTATCATTTCGCCATATGTAACTCGAAACTGTGTATTTAGTTGGTTAAGCCTTTCGAGACAAAACCAATTTTATAAGCATGTATTTGATATCACACATATATATGACAACATGCAACATTAACTTGTTTTACTTCTTTATAAGTTTCAAAAAGCTATCATTATCATTACAATCTCAAAGCAAAACGCTTTTTTGATCATCAAAGCAAATGCAAGCATGTTAAAAATTTACTTTTAGGAAAACAAATAACAATGTTCTTTTGCAACATAGCATCTAACACAACATAATAAACATATGCAAGAACACATCAAACAAAAACAGCACTAAACGCTTTAAATATCATGTTGTGGTAAACAATACAATTTTCATTGCATAGAATTATGTAACCCATTTGTCACCAAAGCAAACAAGATTCTTTACAATATTTGTTTTATCATACACTCAAATCGAAAGAAAAAGCATACATATTGAGCTTTAAAAATAAAGAACATCAAAGTTCATATTCCCATTAACTTCGCATTAAGACGTGTACATGATCTGTCTTCCAATATGTGTTCAAATATTCGAATACTGGCTTGTGTCGTCAATGTCTACACCAAACGCCTCTCGTGTCTAAAAAGCCAGATGTGACCTAAAGTTGTAGGACAGAGCCAACCTGTAGAGCAGATGGTTTCGTAATTCTGATGATCTCACCTCCCTTTTTTCCAGTAGCATTCAGCCATTCCTGGCTGTGGTCAGGATTCACCTAGTTGAAGGTCGAAGCTCCCTGCTTTACAACAAAGTTGCCAGCCTCAAACTCAGCTTCAACTTCTGGAGGCAGCTGATGCATTTCGCTGATGTAGCTTGTTCTTCATGTTGCATAGTTGGTATGGTTGTAGCACATGAAGTAGGGGATCATTGCTTGAAAAGCATGAAGGTGCAGTTTCCATATCCGTTCCCTTTGTGTTCGAGTTAAGAGTAGCAAAATCTGGACAATTTCCATGTAACTCCACCAGTATTGGAAGTTGGGTTTATCATTTCCAGACACAAACGCTTTCATGAGATCCATGAACTCTTTTTCTGCAAGCAAGGAGACAAGTTCTGTGATATAATTTGTCTTGGACTTTGATTCCATCATTGCCTTCAAGTCAGGGTTGTTTTGTTCAATGTACTGAAGGAACTTTGGAAGCAAACGTTTCCACATGGCTTGAAGAGTCAGTTAATATGTGTGCCCTCATCGCTCTTGCATAGGACTGACCACTCATCACTTGTGCTGCAGTGTTTTGCCCAAACAGATTGCTCTCTGTCCGGGCTTCTCGAAGTCCACTCGACTGCACTTGCTTGCCTATTACCTTCAGGAAGCACATAGCTGTATGCAGACCTCCTAATCTGTGATCAAGAAGTCCTGAAAGTCTTCTTTGGCCCACTCCAGTTGCAGTGTCCTTAATTATAATCCAGCGTTTTCTTTGCAAGAGTAGTGTCAACTTGAAGAAGGTCCCTATAGCTGATTATGTCTCCTGCCTTGTGGAAGAGGTTCACAAGATCTTTTGAACGAGTGGTTTGATGCAAGGTGCTGGCAAGACCTACATGCTTTGGTGTACACTGACTTCCTCCACTGATGTTGTACACCAAATCCTGGGCTATGCTCAACACTCTTGTCTGGATTAATGCTTTACTTCTTGTTAGGTCACCATCGTCTGTCTCTTCTGAAACATCATCTTCAAGAAGACTTTGCCCTCCAAACATCAAGCGCACAAACATAAAAACACTATCAAGGACACATTTAATCCTGTCATCTTGACTAACCGAAATCCCTGGGCATCTTGGATGGCACAGTATGTCTGATCGTAGCTTCAATGCAAAATGGACAAGCTGTAGGGAAAAGTCGTTTTCTGATGACCTGTAAGAAGGTATCACTCCTTCGTCGTCTTCTTCGGTAAGGGTAGCAAATGGTACATGCACGAGTTTTACAGGAATCAGAAGTGTTTCCTTTCTTGGTAAACAAATAACATACACACCTTTCAGATGACTTTTCAGTTTCTCAGTGAATGTGGATCTTCTGCTGGTATATGATGATGGCATTTGATAGTTTTCCGTGGCTGCCAAGTCACAATACCTTGTCCATGCTTCATTAATTTGCAGCACATGTCCTTTTGCAGCTGCATCTTTGAGTTCAGTAGTCAGCTATTCCAAGGCAATGTTTTTCTCTTCAGCACTGTCTTTTGTTTTCTGAGTCCCCTTTTTGAATATGCTGTGGCATTGTAGATGATATTTTCCTTCAGCCGCAATCAGATCATTTACATCTGCCATTCGGATGCACATTGTTGGATCAAAAACCGACGCTTGAAGAATCTGTTCACTTGTCTCAAGTGTGCTGACAGATGACAGTTTCTCCTTGCTGGAATAATCCTGACAGAAAATATAAAGATTCCAGTCAATGGTGGCTGTGGAAAACGAAGAATATCAAGTAATATGCCATTGTTGGCAGAATACGGTGCTGTTTTTATCCTCTCTATCGCAGATCTGTTTTCCCAATTTTCAAAGGTGGCTCGAATCTCTGAAGCATTCTTTAATCTATCGTAACCCTTTTCACTTGAAGATAAAGGCTCAGTCTTTTTAGAACCTTGGCAAGTAATGCACAACTTCGAATCAATGGCTTTGTGGCGTTTTAAATTGCACAAAGGCTCCATTTTCCATTATTTTTATTTGTTTTCTTTGAAACACACAAACGCATGGTGGTACGTGTTAAAATATTTAATTAATTGAAAATAAAGCAGTGATATGCCTACACGCAACATTAAATACTAGCCTGTGGCACTCTAGAATCAATGCATATTGCATTTCATAGTCTGTGGTGTACTTAATTATCGTAGATTTAAAGAAAAAAACAAGGAGAGCTAGTGTATAGTTTGCGGTATTCGCAGGTGTCCATTTTGTTTAGCCATTTTATTACTGGAAACGGTCGAAATTTGAGTTGCATGGGCGAAATGCTATTTGAGGACACATTGAACTTCACAAAAATGCCCCATGCAAACTTCTACCTAAAAATGCCCAGAGGGTTACGAATTTCTAAAATCAGGACCCGTCTATATAGCGATGGTAATGATGATCGCGAATGTTAATAAGAAGGACGGAATGGGAGAAGGAAACGGAGACAGAGAGGAAGAAGAGGAGGTTAACGAGGAAGAAGAAGAGGAGGAGAAGGAGGAATTGGAGCATCAGCATCAGGGGATCAGTAGTGTGGTTATGCATAGGAGTATAATTATTAGGTAGTATGCTCTGGCATTATGCATGTAAGCATGTGTTGTAGTGAGATCTTTGAAATTGACAGTCTTATATAATAATACCCCCCACCTACCCCACCCACCTCTTCCGCCCCACTCCTCTCATCACTTTTTCGCATTTAAAATGTTCACTGAGGAGCAACATTAACCCTGCCATACTCGGAAAAAAAGGGATTGGGTTAGGATCAGCCTATGGTTATTTCCATGAAAGTAAAAAACTAGACTTTGAAATCGAGAGCATAACATGAGAGGGGGGTGGGGGTGGGAGTGGTGTCTAAACAACAACTTTTCCTCCCTCTGTTTTTGGGCAAATAGCATATCAAAAGAATTATCCAAAGTAATTGACTGGGGGAAAAAAACAACAACCTACTACCATAACGATGGCTTGGAGTCAAAAACGGACTATCTTTAGATAGTCCATTGACATATTATTGAACATATTACGAAAGCTAAATAACTAAGACTGCAGAAATATAAAAAGCATAAACCCCCTTTTTATATTTCTGCAGTCATTGCTTGATACAAGTTATTAGTTTTTGTAATAAGTCCAATAATACAACATTGGACTAACTAAAGATAGTCCGTTTTGACCCAAAGCCATCGATAAAATATCAAGAATGTAATTATAATGGTTATATGGATGGACAGCCAATAATTTTCCATCTATGGTCAGCGGTTTTCAGACAGACAGAACATGCATACAGACAAACACACAGTCTGACAGACAGTGATTCTTATCAAGAGGTATAATAATGTAAATATATATACTGAAAGCTAAAAGAAAAGCAAGTTAAGGAATTATGACTGTAATTGCCTTTTTAACGAATTCATCCGAACAAATTTGATTGGTTCGATTTCACAGAAAATATGTACAATGGGTCTTGTATTACTGGTTGTTCACCGGCCAAGGGTCCTTGGTTATTCACTGTGTCTGTACATGTGATGCAAGTGAAATTGACCCATGGTCAATATTAAAATGATACGACTGTGCCCAATGGAAGCTGTCTTTACCAGCTTCACGCTGTAAATAATTGGTTGTTGTCAATCCACGGGTGGAGTGAATGTATGGGTGGCTCCACGAATGGAGCGTACAGTATGGCCGCCCATGTGACTGGGCCCTTTAAAAGCAGCCATACACGAAACTTCCCACCCAAGGCCATGCGAAATGATCACACAATGTCATGGCACTGGGTATGCCCCCAGAGCGCTTAAGCTGGGGAACGAAAACAACAACTGGTTGTTCATTTGAGTTGCCGGGTAAGCCGGTTGGCGGCAGGTGCTGGCAGTAGATCTGCCTGTCCTATCTCACAGTTGTTACACGAGGTCTCCCGCTTCTAGCTCCATCTCAAGTGCTTCCAGTGGCACGAAACCGAGCCCACATACGACAGATCATGGATGTTGCCACTCTCCAAAAGCATTAGCGACGACGCTTGGTCCGTTTCTACTGGAAAAAAACCGCGGGCTGTCTGGGAGCGTACAAGCATCGGGTTTTATTGCTGATGAGTGCTAAACTCTGTTAATGAAGAAAAACCCTATCCGACTTTAGAGCAGCAAAGCAGGCGCCATGCAAATGCCCCCCAAATTGAAAACAAAACATCATATTTATAAAGAGCAGCCTCAATTTCAAGTGGGGGGCATAGTCTTTAAGGTATTTGGGGGGGGGTCACAGCTACCCAAAAAAATAAGGGACGTAATCTTGCTGGGGTCAGTGGGTCTTTAAACTCTGTATAACGAAAGAAAATCTTCCTGCTTTTCTATCAGGAACAACGAAAAACCCTATTCGACTTTAGAGCAGCAAAGCAGACACCATTATTTTAAGCCATGCACGTGATTTTCAAGTGACACATGCCAGACACATTGGTGACTCATGATAGCTTATTTGGGGGGTTGTTTTCACAGTACGGGTACACATACACTTTGGCAAAGTTTTATGCAAGTGTCAACTGGCGTTCCTTTCGGCTTTCAATATACATAGTAAATAAAGATGACTCAACAAAAACTCACAAGGCAGCCACGCGACAGCCAGTTTGGCCAGCCACCTAGCAGTGGCAGAGTCTGGCGGAATATACATCATGATGAAAGGGTTGGCCAGCGTCATAAGGGGAGATAAAGGGGCGGCGCAAAACCGAGCCACCTCCATATAGGCTGAAACCGTAGACACACACACACACACACACACACACACAGTGGGTTGGGTTTTTTTTTAAAGAGAGATACCGTATGTTCAAAAAACGTTCTCGGCCTAACTATGAAAGGTTTATACTAGGTACACCAGAAACGTTTTGTATATATATAAATTATGCAACCGCCTTTTGAAATACTGATACACGAGTTTTGGAAGATGACGACATCAGAATTATGACGTTACTGCACTTTATAGTGTCTTACCCTCGACATCTGAGGGAAATGAAGCATTTTCTGAAGAATACCTTTTTTAATTTTCTTGCACAAGAAAGGCTTACGTACATGATACATGCATGAGAACTCCGTGGATACTTATGGCTAGTATATGCTCTTTGGTATTCCACAGTGCACAAGTGGTCCACTGAGTTAAATCAGGGAATTAAGAGCTTTAACGATGACTATCTAGTATGGAAACTAAAGACCACCTCTATCAACAAAATATTTGCCATGGTTCAAGACATGGCACACAAGACAGTAATTTGTCGCCATGTTGTCAGCACTCTGGACATCTTTTATGGAAGTGTTCAAACTGTTCTGGTCAAAGACCTGGGAATGACACAAATATCTGCGAGGTGAGTCCAATCCTACTGTTTAGCAAAACTCAAAAATGCACTCACTGAGATATCCCTAAACAGTTTGCATCGATTTGCAGCAGATCCAGCCGGCTTTCTTGGGTGATTAGTCACTGTAGATAAGACACGGGTTAATGACACTTTACAAGATGAAACAACTGACAAAGCCGTGGGGACATTTTTGATTAACCCCTCCAAACAAAACAAGTTTGACCCTGTCAATACAGTAATCACCAGAACCTTATAGTTTGCTGTTAGTAATAGGCCTGTTGATGATGGATTATCTTGACAAGGGTCACACTAGTTACTGGGGAAATACTACCAATATCTGCTACATGGCCATTTTCAAGCTATCACTGAAGCAGAGAAAGGCCACTTGAGGCGCATTGTGCCAACAAGACCATGCCAACAATCATAAGTCTGCTGTTTCCATGGTAACAATTCGTCAACGTGACTTTGAAATTGCTGATAACTCTCTCTATCTTGCTGAATTGACTCCCTATGCTATCCAAATATCAGAAATATTTGGTCCATCGACGTTTTCCCATTAAATAACGTTACGGGTACTGTAGAGTGTTACCAAGGGGGAAATGACGTCATAACTATGATGACGTATATCTTCCAAAACGTGTCTGTCATCATCCACAGGACAGTTGCACATGTGTGCCAATTTTTGTCTGCAGTAGCTTAGCCCCTTCATAGTTAGGCCGATAACTTGTTTGAACACACAATATCATTATTTCATAAAACTCTAAAGTACCATTGTGTAAGCCCACTCCCCTAAAGCAAGAAATCGGTCCAATAGTGGGTGGTGGACGTACTACTTGGCATATATCCCTATGAACAACATTTCCACACCCGTCTGTTGTTCTTCTTGCTAAGTAGGGGTAATAGGGGGGGGTGGGTACATGTACCTACACATGCAAATACATGTCTGCAATGTGAGTGTGTGTGGATGTGTGTGTGTGTGTGTGTGTGCGCGTGTGCGTGCGTGCGTGTGCGTGCGTGCGTGTGCGTGTTGCGTGCGTGTGTGTGTGTGTGTGCATGTGTGTGTGTGTGTGTGTGTGCCTTGGTGTGTGTGTGTGCGTGTGCGTGTGTGCGTGTGTGTTCGTCATATTGTGTGTGTGTGTGGCGTGTGTGTGCGGGTGGCGTGTGCGTGTGGTGTGCGTGTGTGTGTAAATGTGTGTGTGTATGTATGTAAGTGTTGTGTGTGCGTTGTGTGTGTCATGTGTGCGTGTGCGTGAGCGCATGTGTTTGTGTTTGTATGGTGTGTGTGTTTTAATTTGCATGCGCGCGCATGTGTGTTTGTGTGTGTTCATGCGTGCGTGTGTGCGTGTGTGCACGCCTGTGTCAGTGTGTGTGCGCGCGTGTGTGCGTGCTTGCATGTGCATACATGTGTGCGGTGGTTGTGCTCGGAGCATGCGTACGTGTGTTCTAATGTGTGTGTGACACCACCCCCACCACCACCACACGCACCACCAACCACCATCAACAACAACAACAACACGGAAGCATTCATCACGAAGAAAATAAAGCAGCCTACCTGGACTGTCCCCAGCCGGTATAAAGTGGCAGGTGTAAGCTATCTCCGTAGTGTTGCACCACCAGTATAGACCCCAATTTGTATTATGCTCGGTTTTCACCATATACGACATAAACAGACTCCAATAAGCTACCACAAACGACATCACCATAGAAGTCAAAAATCCGATGACAAATACACAAATCAATACTCTGGACCAGTCCATGGTTACAAATGCGTGTAGCAGGTTGTGTTGTAGGCTAATATAGGGCCTGCCTGATGTAAGGTCAGGTGTAGATAGGGCGGTACAGAGGTAACGCGTTCGCCTCATGCAAAATAACCCCGAGTTCGAACCTGGGTACAGTTGTTTTTTAACTCTCACTCACTCTTACAGTCTGAACGCGTAGTCTTTCGGATGAGACGATAAACCGAGGTCCCGTGTGCCCATGCACTTAGCACACGCTAAACACAGTGGCAACGAAAAAGTTGTCATTTGGTCAAAATTTACCCCCCCCCCCCCTTTCCTTCCTCATCAGTCGCAAAAAAAAACTCGCATGCAAAAAACAAAAAAAATTGGGTGGCGCGCCTCTGGCCGCGACGTACTCTCCAGGTGGGAGCAACCCGAATTTCACAGAGACCCTTCTGTGACTATAAAATACCTAATAATACCAAATACCTAACACTGTTACCCATGAGGTCTATCATATAGCAGCCACAAAGCGAAAACTGCTTAATGTTTTCAGGGATGTCAGGTTGTGTTCCTGGCTGGCATGGCTGGCTGGCTGGCTGTCTAATCTACGTTAACACGATATCGTTTGAACGGAGGGACAAAGAACCCTCAAATTGTGCGCGGTGATAGGTAGTTAGGATATCTAGAGTCAAGATCGAACATAAACGTCAATTAGTCAAAGATTCAAGGTCGCTGCGAGCCACAAAATGCTGCCACACAGCTACTTGACTCTAGCCTTTTCACGCTTTAGCTCAACTATTGACAAGTCGGTAGACACTCTTCTTCTTCTTCGTCTTCTTGTTCTGTGGGGGAGGGGGCCAGCTTCTTTACATAGAGGTAAACTGCACGCACTGTACACTTTAGGGGTTGACTAAAGAAAAAGAAGCAGAAGAGGAGAATTTAGAGAAAGATTAACAGAAAAGACAAACATCAGCTAACACACATACTATCGGATTTACTTGAGTTCAGAAGGAGACAAATTAGATGAAGGAAACAAAATAAAATTCCTAATTCTGGACTGGGATGGGGAGACCCACTACAGAGTACAGGGAGCTACTAATTTTCACGTTCACCCCTACCAGGAATCAGGGAACTAGTTTCACTCAATAAGGTATTAGGTATTAGGTATTAGGTACTTTATAGTCACAGAGGCGTCTCAGTGAAATTCGGGTTGCTCCCACCCTGAGAGCGCGTCGCAACCAGAGGCGCACCACCCATTTTTTGTTGTTGTTGTGTGCGAATTTTGTGTGACTGAAAGGAAGCAAAGTTCGGAGGGTGGAGTGCGTGTTAATTTTTGACCAAATGACACACTTTTTCGTTGCCATTGGGTTTAACGCGTGCTAAGTGCATGGGCACATGGGACCTCGGTTTATCGTCTCATCCTAAAGACTGTAAGACTTGATTTTAATTCAACTATCATAACAAGCGTTTTCACAGGATGAAAACAACGCACGAATGCACAGCAGTAAATTGTCAGCCATTTGCAAATCAGGCTTCAGTTTTTTAACACGATAGTACGAGTACCGTTTGGAGGTCACATTGGTTTCAAAAGTGGACGACACAACACACGTGTTTTGTAGCCAGCAGAATACTGACAATTCTGAACAATGAGCAATGAAAGAAGTACGATGTCGCTAATTTCCAACACTACTACTGTATTTTGGTGAGAACACAGCCTTTCAATTTCTGCAAGTAAGATCTGTTTTGGTCCTGCAGTAATACCCCAGCACGACAACAACACAAACAAGAAGTGTGTAGCCTAAACTGTTTTTGCTCGCCTCCCTCCTTTCATATCCCTGTCGTGGCTTTCAAAATAGCTCAATAACAAGTAGGCCTACGGCGCTCACACGCTCAAGAAGCCGGATCTTCCTTTTTAAAATGTCCTCCGATTTTTAGTCCCCGCGCGTCCGGCGTCGTCCGTCCGTCCGGCTTTCGGTCCGTTTTTCTCAAAAACTATTCAGTCTATCTCATCAAATTTGGTATACTAGTTTGCCAATATGCAAGCTATCCACTGAATGTATTAGGTTTTACATTAAGGGTCAAGGTCCGCGCCAAGTTACGGGGTTCAAACCCCGAAACACATATCGCTAAATCTCGCAAAGTTTTTGCATGTATTTCATGCAGTTTTGTTTCTCACAACATTTCTTGATGAAATGGTCTTCACACGTTGTCACGAATTTTTCGGTTGCGCTCGTGTGCGCATGATCGCGCACAGCTCAAATCACGGGTCCGAACCCCAGTAATATATATATATATAAACCTATTCAGTTACGTGCTGTTTCTTATGCGCTTTATGTAGTTACGGTGCTGTTTTTTTTCTGCGTTTTTCTGTATTTGTACAACCGTACGACACATTCCGATTTCGGAGTAGCTCGGCGATGCTGCGAGGGACTTTTCAAGCTCCAGCGTTGCACTTGTTTTTTTATATGACAGGCCCCTTGCCATTTCTTGGAAGAGGTGGCGAATGTGGTGTGTGTGGGTGTGTGTGGTGTGTGTGTGTGTGTGCGCGCGTGTCGCGCGTTGGTTTGTGTGGGCGCGCGTGTGTGTGTGTGCGCGTGCGGGTGTGTGTGTGTGTGTGTGTGTCATTAATACACTGCATTATGGTTTGGATCTGTTTGTGAACTACCACCTTTAGTATGTTTCTACATGTACAATTTTTTTTTTAAAAAAAACAAGGTCTTCTGAGTGAGAAAGCGACGACAGAGAGTAGACAACATAAGACTGGCAGACGAGACCTGCATACACATTTCAATTGGAAAATCTACTCGCCGTCTTTTTGTGAGAAACCTTTTGTTTCTTCTTTATTCAATTAACAAATAATAAAATGTGGATCTTGTTTATCTTAAAAATAAAAAAGCAATCACATAGGTTAAATAAAACGGGAATAAATAAGAAGAAAAAATACTGGGGAAAAACTCAAAACATAATCCAATAAACATAGATTGTACTAATGGTAATAAGGCCTGCTAAAGCAAACCGTCCGTGTACAAAACCACAACAGACTAAATGATAAAATTATATACATTGAACACAGGATAAGAACATACTGTACTAACTGTTCTTCTTTCCACTGGAAGTTTTGTTTGGTCTTTCTTCGTTTTGATAGCTACATTAGGCCTACATGCATTTTGCAGGATGAGTATACATTGATAATTATAATGCTAATCGTATGGAAGAAATGTATTAACATTTTTTCACAAGTCACAAGAATGTCTCTTGTCAGAAACACCGGTGTGAGTCTAGTTCTGTTCCCGAAAAACAAGGTGTTGATTGATCACAAAGAGAATGAGAACAACACATAAGCTAGGTGTATCCTGTAGGGTCTAATGACCGTGGTTTATCAGGAGGCGTATGTGTAAGACGGACAACACAAGAATTTTAGATCGCCTTTCAGTTGGTGGACTAATTCGCGATTAGCGATTTTTTCTAGGAGTACAGAGCAGGGACGAAGAGGCCTGTTTTTGTAAAAGACAAAGGGGGAGGGAAGAAGGGAGGCGAGATTTAGTTTGCCTCGTCGATGTAAAGTAGGCATAGATTCCTGCAAGTTGGAAAAAGG
>JAGGCT020001489.1:0-25000 GCA_017654935.2 Phymorhynchus buccinoides
AGTCCTTACACATAGTGTAAAGGTCGTTACACAGAGCGTAACAGTCGTTACAAAAGCGAACTCTTAATTGAAACGTTTCGAATCTATGCAGAGACGTTCTATCTGAGTAACAGTCCGGCAACGGTCGTTACATATAGTGTAACTGTCGTTATGATTGCAAAAACTCTATTGAAAAGTTTTGAAACCTTACAGAGACATTATATCTTAGCAACTGATCTTACACACAGAGCGTAGCAGTTGTTACATAGAGAGTAGTGGTCGCTACAAGAACGAATACTCTATATTGAAGCGTTTTGTAGGTTTACAGATTATTTTATTTTATTAGTAACAGTTCGTACACAGAGCATAACGGTCGTTCCGAGCGCGAACACTAAGACTTACAGAGGCATACTCTATCTTAGTAACAGTCCTTGCACAGAGCGTAACGGTCGTTACATATAACATAACGGTCGTTACAAGAGCAAATACTATGTACTGAAACGTTTCGAAGCCTTACAAAGACATATTCTATTTTAGTAACAGTCCTTGTACAGAGCGTAACGGTCGTTACATATAACATAACGGTTGTTACAAGAGCAAATACTATGTACTGAAACGATTCGAAGCCTTACAAAGACATTATTCTATCTCAGTAACAGTCCTTGCACAGAGCGTAACGGTCGTTACATATAACATAACGGTCGTTACAAGAGTAAATACTATGTACTGAAACGTTTCAAAGCCTTACAAAGACATATGCTATCTTAGTAACAGTCATTGCACAGAGCGCAACAGTCGTTACATAGAGCATAACGGTCGCTACAAGAGCGAATATTCTATATTGAACGGTTTCGAAGCCTTACAGAGACATATCCTTAGCAACAGTCCTTTCATAGAGCGTGACGGTCGTTACAAGATAGAATACTCGAAGCCTTACAGAGACATCTTCTATCTTAGTAACAGTCCATACAGAGCGTAACATTCGTTACATAGCGTAATGGTTGTTACAAGAGCGAATACTTGATGTACGTAGACATATTCTGTCTAGCAACAGTTCTTATAAATAGCGTAACGGTCGTTACAAGAGTGATCATTCTGCATTGAAACGTTTCGGAGCCACACAGAGGCATACTCCTAGTAACACTCCTTACAGAGAGCGTAACGGTCGTTGCATAGAGCGTAACGCTCGTTACAAGAGCGAATACTCTGTATTGAAACGTTTCGAAGCTTTACAGATTATCATATCTTAGTAACAGTTATTTCACAGAGCGTACCGATCGTTACATTGTGCGTAACGGTCGTTACAAGCGCAAATAATCTGCATTGAAACGTTTCGAAGCCTTGCAGGGACATATTCTATCTCAGTAACTGTCCATACACAGACCGTAACGGTCGTTACATAGAGCGTAAATGTCGTTACATAGAGTGTAACGGTCTTTACCAGCGCAAAACTCTGTGTTGAAACGTTTCAAAGACTTAAACAGACAATATATTTGATCTTAGTAACGGTCCTTACACAGAGCTTAAGCCTTTCGCCGCCAGCCATTTTTCAGTAAAAAATACCATTGAACTTACAAGGGTATAGAAACAAAAATCTACAATATTGGGAATTCCTTTGTGACATGACATGCATAACATTAGGCCTATCCTAGCCTCCCCAAAATAAGAAAATAGGGTCTTTGGATAACAGGCCCTGATCTGATGCCTTTTAGTGACATGGGAGGTAAACCATTGCGGTGCTAAAATGTGACATTGGCGGTGAAAGGGTTAACGGTCGTTACATGGAGCATAACCGTCATTACAAGTGCGAATACTCTGTATTGAAACGTTTTGAAGCCTTATTTACGGAGAAATATTCTACGTAACAGTCTTTACACAGAGCGTAACAATCGTTACATAGAGCGTAACGGTCGTTACAAAAGCGAATATTCTGTACTGAGAATTGTCGAAGCATTACATAGACATATTCTATTTTAGTAACAGTCCCTGCACAGAGCGTAATGGTAGTTAAATAGAGCATAACAGTCGTTATAAGAGCGAATACTCTGTATTGAAACGTTTCGAATATACACATAGACAGATTATAGACGATAATTCCATAATTCGAAAGAGATCTCTCTGTGTACCATGCTCATACACTATCTGCCCCCCATTGGGACAAAAAACAAACCAGCACAATCTTTTACTTTTATTTTATTACTGGTGTTTGTGGTTTATTTGATCAGACAGATTATAGCTGAGTAACAGTCGGTAACGGTCGTTACAAAGAGCATAGCTGTCGTGACAGTCAGTACGAATACTCTATTGACATGTTTTGAAGCCTTACAAGTTACATAGACATATTCTATGTTAGTAAAAATCCATACACAGAGTGTAACGGTCGTTACATATAGCGAAACGGTCCTTACAAGAGCGAATACACTGTATTGAAACGTTTCGAAGCCTTATACTGTTATAGAGAGTCATGTTCTATCTCAGTAATGGTCGTTACACAGACCTTAACGGTCGTTACAAGAGCTGATACTCTGTATTGAAACGTTTCGAAGCCTTACAGGGTCATTATCTATATTACTAACAGCAATAATAATAATAATAAAGAATATTTATATAGCGCGCATTCTAGGTGTACTACTCATGGCGCTTTACAAAAACTAAGAATCGCCCCACATACAAAATTACAGACATATCAAACATACTCAGACGCGCTCGCATACCCACCCTCACCCTCACGCTGTGACATATTCATAGACATAAAAACATGCATCTTCGCATAGTACACAAACGGGTCCACACACACACACACACGCGCGCGCGCGCTCCCCAACCCTCTCCTCCCCATCCGCACACACATCATTCAAGCAGACCCATAGCATTTCAATAAGTGATGCTGAGATTGCGAACATTATTGCTGAGAGAAGATTGACAGAGAGTTGGAATGTCTGAGAGATGGTGGTAGTTTGTTCCAAGTAGCTGGGGCCTGAAAAGAAAAGGATCTGGGGCCTGAAAAGTAAGATCTTTTTTAAGTTTTTAACCAGGGGAAGCTGCAAAAGACGAGAACCTGAGGAAGAACGGAGCTGACGAGAGGGTGTGTAAGTGTGAAGCAGATCAGACAGGTAACTAGGAGCAGAGCCAGAAATGACAGCAAAGCTAAGAGCGGAAATCTTGTACTCAATCCTTTCACAGATTGGCAGCCAGTGCAACTCATGGAGAAGAGGTGCTACATGTTCGAATTTGGAGGATTTGAGGACCAGTCGTGCAGCGTTGTTCTGGATTCTCTGAAGTCTGTTAAGAAGGTACTTGGGAAGGCCAGCGAGAAGTTGCAGTAATCTATTTTAGAAAGGACAAAGGCACAGACTAAGGTTTTAGTGGCATCAGTGGAGAGATAGTGACGAACAGAACTGATTTTACGAAGCTCAAGATAGGCAGATCTACAGATGTTGGACACTTGCTGTTGAAGGGAGAGACTTTGATACACAGAGCGTAACGGTCGTTACAAGAGCGAATACTCTGTTCTGAAACGTACAGAGTAAGTCATGTTGCAAAGCCTTACTTGTCTTCATGTGGATTATTCTTGGCTTGTCTTTAATGTGTATGTGTATCTGTATGTTAGTGTTTAGGCCTTTGTTCAGCGCTTTGAGCTCCCTGCAAAGGCAGTGAAGCGCTCTATAAATAACCATTATTATTAATATGTTCTATCTTACTAACAGTACTTATACAGAGTGTAACGGTCGTTACAAGAGCGAAACGTTTCGAAATTATACAGAGTACTAAAATCTACTTTTAGAAAAAAGGTTTCAAAGCCTACAGAGACATATTAACAGTTCTTACACATTGTAACGGTCACTACAAGAGCGAATACACTCTATTCAAACGTTTTGAGGGCTTACAGTTACTATTCTATAGCAAGAAACGGTCTTTACAAAGTGCGTAACTGTCGTTACACAAAGCGTAACGGTTGCTACAAGAGCGACTACTCTCTATTCAAACGTTTCAAAGGTTTACACAGAAGTATTCTATAGATGCTATGACCTTTGCAAAGTCAGTAACGGTCGTTATGCAGAGCATACCGGTCATTACAAGAGCGAACACTCTAATAAAACGTTTCGAGAACTTTCACAGCCATATTCTACAGCTTCAACGGTCTTTACAAAGTGAGTAACGGTTTCCGAGCGTAACGGTTGTTACTAAAGCAAGACTCTATCGTTTTTTAAAAAGTGAGTAACGGTCCGTTAATAGAGCGTAACTTTCGTTACAAGAGCGACAACACTCCATTCAAACGTTTTGAGAGCTTACACAGCCATATTCTATACTTACAACGGTCTTTAATAAGTCAGCAATGCTCGTTAAACAGAGCGTAACTTTCGTTACAAGAGCGAATACACTCTATTCAAACGTGTCGATGGCTTGCACAGCTATATGCTATACTTGCAACGGTCATTACAAAGAGAGTAACGGTCGTTACACAGAGCTTAACGGTCGTTGCAAGAGCGAATACTCTCTATGCAAACGTTTCAAAGGTTTACACAGCAGTATTCTATAGATGCAATGGCCTTTGTAAAGTCAGAAGCGGTCATTATACAGAGGGTAGGAGGGAAAGCAGCGTTCCCCTGACACTCGGAGATGGAAGAGCTGACACCCTTGGCCACAGCGCAAAGTACGGAACCTCGTGGATCTGGAATAGGGCCTACATGATGATGGTCGTTAACCCTTTCACCGCCAATGTCGCATTTTAGCACCACATTGATTTAACACCTACGTCACTAAAAGGGATCAAATTGGGGTCAATTATCCAAAGACCCTATTGTCCTAGGGGTTTTGGGAAGTAAGGATAGACCTTGTTTTATGTATGTAACAGAAGAATCCCCAATACTGCAGATGGATTTTGTTCTCTACCCAGGTAAATTTAATGGAAATATTTGGCTGAAATATGGCTGGCGGTGAAAGGGTTAATGTAGAAGTTGTGAGGGTAATCATTATTATTGAGTGTGTGTGTGTGTGTGTGTGTGTGTGTATGTGCGTGTGTGTGTATGTGAGTGCGTGTGTGTGTGCGTGTGTGTGTGCGTGCATGAGGCAATCCGGTGCCAAACCAGGGCCTACTATGACTTGATTCTCTTTAGTTCAAGAGATAAGAAAAGGCTTTTTACAAATTATATGAGAACCTTCAGTATTGCAGATGCCATCGATCTTTTCTACACCTTGACATGTTTGAGTCTTCTTTCTTTTTCTGTGTTTTCAGGCCATATGGTCGGCCATAATGGGTAAGGTACGTATGTGTTCGTTTTCAGTTTTGACTGGTCTCACCGCTGCATACAGCTGACACGTAACGATTTCGGAGGAGCTCAAAGGAGACAAATTATTTGGAAGATTTTGTTTTTAAAAGGCAAGAGAATGGACCAACAAGTCAGAAAGATAGTAGATGAAAGCAAAGGGAAAAGGCAAAGTCAAAGAGTGGCAGATTAGAGGAAATTACAAGCACAGAACTTCCAGAAGGTGGGGGAAACTATTTTTTACAAAAGAACCCACCCACCCCCAGCATCACCACGGGGAGAAACTCGTGGTGGGGTCGTCCAGCTCCCCGTATGGAGGCATGAGGCATCCACCCACTGCCCCAGTTGGAGTCTACAAACTGACAGTAAAAATATGAACTGTAGGTTTTTCATCCTGGATGTGACATGCTTTGTTGTTGTTGTAAACAGCAACCAAGAAGAACAATAACAACAACAACAAATGGACACGCAAATATGTGACCCAGCACCACGAAAGGGACATTAAGTCGTAAGGGCTAGTTTCTCACAACAGGCTTGCAAAGTCAATTTTGAGTTATGAGTAGTTTTGTGTCCTCTGACATCTTATCTTTCATATCTTTAAAGGAGAATCTGTAATATAGTCTCTAAATGGTCTTATAAGTGTTTTAAAATGAGTAGATCAATGCATTTTCTTCAGCTAGGCTAGACTTTAGACTGTTTTCTGTAAATGGCCGACACTCACCCTACTAACTTTAAATGCTCATAAAAAAATTAATCTCTGGAACGGGAAAAGATACAAAAATGGTTCTTGCATCATTAGAAAGAGCATTGTCTGAAGTTTTCAAATGTATAATTTTCTCAGAATGCTCAGTTTAACACTTAATGTCCCTTTCATGGTATTTACAGAAGAAAACTTTTGAAAGAATTACAAAGAGATAAACAGGAAACCGATACATGTGGATCGTAATTTGCTCTATATTTCATAAAAGATGTTTCGAATCACAATTTTATAACATCAAAAAATGATTACTCCTGCACTGACACAACAATACGATTATGCATACAATATTGTGAATGATGTAAATGCAAACAAAAATATTACAATGAATTAAATCAACATGAAAAAGTACAGCGCATTTAGTAAAAGAGCAGACTTTCTCTTTCCCACTAACACTGACATTTGTATTCTGTTTATTTCACATTTCTGTTTACTTTACAATTCCAATTGTCATACAAATAAAAAAACACACAACAAAAACACAACACCACAGATGACAGTTAAAGTGTTAACTACCGTAATTCACGGACTTCAAGCCGCTTCGTAATATAAGCAGCACCCCCTACTTTTAAAAACAAATCTGAAAAAAGTAAAGCATAAGCCGCGGAAGCGTGGCGATGCACGATGTCCGCTTCCGGTTGAGTCTAGAGTTGATCGCGGGTGTGTTGACTGCCAAAACGAAAGTGTCGGACCGCGAAACAGATCGTCATTTTGTGAAAAATATACCGAAATCAAGGTGATTTTTTTGTCATCAACCATGAACAAGGCCACAGATCAAAGGTCAGAATCAAAGATGCCACTGAGTTGAGTTTACTTTCACTTTTGGTAACGGTTAGGCCGCGGCACTGTACTAGCCGCAAAAAAAATGTTTTGACTTATAGTCCACGAATTACGGTATGTGTAAACTTCACGCAGTTGACAGTTAAATCATTTCAACTACCTGTAAACTTATCAATGTTTCAGTGTGGCATTCATTTATCAGGTGTAGTACAATATAAAAATAAATCCATTTGCTTTTTGCTCAATCATTTCTTTATTGTTACTACGTTTTCTTGTCAAATCTTTTTTTAATTTAATTAAAAATGTACTGCACGTTCTTGGAGCACTGAACGTTCTGAATCATTTTAATCTGCTAAAAACTAAATTATAGACTATGAAACAAAGACACGATCAAGATTGATAAACAAAGACAAATAGAAATTCTTTCACTCTTGTTACTGATAAACACAAGACTCTCACTCAGATTCACTATGCGCAAGTGCATTACAAACAGGGCTCCCAGGGACCCCCATTTGGTGGTCTATGAAGTACAAAAATTCCACAGGACCCTCTAAAAGAATGTGCAGGGGGTCCCAGGGATGCGCTCGAAAACATCTTTTTAGCATTCGCTATGCCACTGGGACCCTCTATCCCGCCTCTAGGATCTTCTATAGTGAAGGACCCCTTGTTTTGTGGGACGATTGGGAGCCCTGACAAATGAGAAAATACTGTACTAAACGAGCATGCTTATTTGGGTGAAGAAAATGTGCTTCAACCTGCTAGAGGGACACAAAGGGCATTTCTGACCAGGCTGGCTGGGCCAAGCTTTCTATTTCCTTCTTTTTTCTCCTGTCCACTTTCTTCTTCTTGATAGGTTATTGTCTCGTGCATTCCCGTAGATCCTCCAAAAGTTTACTGCGACGCAATAGTCAAAAGTGACTGTGGTTGCTATATGGAAGGACGGAAGGAAGGATGGAAGGAAGGACGGAAGGAAGGGACATTTATAAATATACAGATAGAGGAGGTGTGGCGGTGTATTTTTACCTCTATGACATAAGTAGTCCTAACCGGAAGTAGTCCTAGCGTAGCCAATCAGAATCGTTTGTTTGTCCGCCATTGTGAATTTTACGAAACTAGGTGCATGGCTTTGTACATCGATTTCTCGGCAAATATGTAGATTTACACCCTCCTGCTCCATTTCTTGGTTCTTTCCGTGGTTAGGGATAGGGTTAGGGTTAGGGATAGGGTTAGATGGGTACAGTTCGCATGCGAGAGGTAGATATTTAATGACAGGTACTTATTTATCATGACAGAGGCAATGGAGTAACAGGAAAGACCCGTTGCTTATTATAAGAATGATTTCATAGCAAATCCCAATGAACACAAGTTCAAGAGGTAGAGAAAAATATTATCATTATAAACATTGTGCGTTGGATCAAGGAATGATGTGGTATACAAAAAACTGCAAATGTGGTTGTGTTAGTGTGTGTGTGTGTGTGTGTGAGTGTGTGTGTGTGTGTTTTAAAGAAAACATAAGGTAAAACAACAACTCTGAATTAGCTGAAAACCACATATACCAGTACATAAACAATGTTGACATGTTCATCAAGCTATGACAAGGGAGATAACTAAAATGCATCGACAAACTCAAGGCGCTTTCTTTTCTTATATATGTGAGAGGGCGAAGTGAGAAGGTTTAGAATGTCGTGCACGTGCGAGTGAATGAATTCGGAATGATGGGAATGAACTCTGAGCGATCGGAAGTGTAATTGTGGAGAGCGTGCGTGAGAAAGCTCAGTCAGGCCTCGACTCCCAACACAGCTAGTCAGATTCATGTGATTGAATTGAGAATAAAGAGCAAAGCCGTCTCTTGGTCTTGTGTGTGAATTGCCCTCAACAACACAACACTACATATAGGGTGACAACCTTCTTCCCCCAGCCTTCCCCCCCAACACACACACACAAAACGTTGTAAAACAGAATTTTATCTAGAGACAAACGACATCTGTCACTATTATTCTGCTTAAATAGATGAGATAAACTCTGCTGCTTAAATGGTAGTCCAAAATATTCTTATCACAAACAATTGAAATCTGGTTTGCATAGACTGAGCTTTCACAACAGCACCATCAATATGGCAGAGGTTGTCAACCCCTCAACAACTGGACCCAATTATCCCATCATGCTTTCAATCACAACCATAGTGTTGAACCAACAAACTATCCAAAATATTCTTGCAGTCAGCTAAACAAATTTGAGTTAACAACGCATTTTGCTGCAACCCCTAGCTGCAAGGGGAAATTTGAAAGAGGATCCCTAACACTGATAAAGAAAAACTATCAGTAAAATCTCCTGCTGTAGGTTAAAATGACAATAATCAAACGCACTAGCATGCAAATAAACAAAATGACCAGCTGTATCCCATTTGTAAAACAAAAATCACCATGAAAATGAAAAAAACTTTCCACACAAAATACTTGGCCTTTGCAAACTGCTCTGAGAGAATTGAACTTGGAAAAGGTTGAAAAATGGAGTGGTGAAATATAAACACTTGGGAAACCTAGCTATCAATTTCGTCAGGTCAGGGTAATGAGGGCAACTAGGCCTCGCAGCCTCTGAAGTGCCCTTTCAATTTAGTTTTTGTAGTATTGGGCAGTTGTGACGGTTTTTGATGACTCAATCAACCATGTTGGTATCTCAATTCAGGAGGTTTTTAAACTGGTTAAGGTTTGGTGCAAGCTTGATTTGTGCAGAGAGGTTATTCCAATACTTGGCAACACTGTTAGCAAAAAAATGTTTTCTAATGTTAGTTCTGCTGTATTGTATTAGTATTTTTAATTCACAGTTTCTAGTTTTCGAATAGTTCGAGGGCTGAAACAATCTTTTGTTAGTAAAGTCAGTATTGTTAAAATTTTTATAAACATTTATCAGGTCTCCTCGCAGCCTCCTGTATTTCAAGGATGGCAAATCCAGCTTGCGCAGCCTTTCACCATGTAGTCTTTATTTTTAAGAGATTTTATCAGTTTAGTAGCTCTCCTCTGGCATCTTTCAATTGACACAGACTGTCTTTTGAGATATGGGTTCCAAATTTGATTCCCATATTCTAAATGTGGTCTCACCAAGCTTTTATACAGGTTTATAAACACATTATTTTTTATTCCTGAAAAAGTCCTCCTAATCAGCCCTTGCCAACAGCTGTTGTGATATGTTTGTCAAACTTAAGATTAGGATCAAAGATCACCCCTAAGTCTTTTTCTTCTGTGCATGTCTCTAATATATGTCTATTTGTGCCATGAGTTATTTCATATTCCCTCTGTGGATTTTTGAATCCTAAATGCATAACTTTACATTTGGCAGCATTGAAATACAATTTCCACTTCTCAGACCATTCAATAAGCTTATTTATATCTTTGTATTATGTCCGATTCATGAGAAGAATTATAAATTTTAGTGTCGTCGGCGAATACTTTGCAAACACTTTCAACTTGGTCAGGCAAATCATTTATAAAAATAGTAAATAAAAATAGGTCCCAAAATACTCCCTTGAGGGATGCCACTTAAAATGTCCGTGTTTGATGAAGATTTATCCCCCACCTTTACTTTCTGTTTTCTACCTGTTAAAAAGTCTCCCACCCACAGCAAAATATTTCCCGTTATGCCATATGATTTTAGTTTCAAAAGTAGTCTTTGGTGAGGTACAGAGTCGAACGCTTTTCGAAAGTCTAAATAAATTATATCAAATGCTTCTTTTTGTTCAATAAATTTAGTAAAATCGTCCATAATCTCGACTAACTGTGTCATGCAAGACCTGCCACTCCTAAAGCCATGTTGACAATCTGAATACAAATTAAAATCTGTCATATGGTTTACTATAGTGTCTCTTATAAATTGCTCTAAAATCTTACATACTATACAAGTTAAGCTGACTGGTCTGTAGTTACCAGGGTTAGTTTTAGTACCTTTTTTAAAAATAGCTGTGACTTCAGCTGTTTTCCATTCTGATGGGAGTGAACCTGTCTCCAAACTCTTTTTAAATAAGATTGTAAGAGGCATTGCTAGTTCCTCACTTAACTCTTTTAGAACTCTGGCTGGTACCTTGTCAGGCCCCTGGGCCTTGTTAATGTCCAATTCTTTCAACTTTTTTTTTAACCGCTTCAACATGTCAATGATATTCAGTGTTTGGGATATTTCATCTTTTGTTTTCTCCTAATGAATTTGGTTATACAAGACAGTGGGATTTCTCCTTGCTCTTACTGACTTTCAACTGCCGTGGATTTTTACGTACGTAAAGCTAAGCGCACGGGTCAGACTATTTTAAGTCCCCATCCGAAGGACTCAACGTTCAGTTTGATTTTCCTGTCAAACTAGAAAGAAAGGAATATCATATGAACGGGTGGGATCTAAGAGCAGGACTGCTCTGGAGCCAAATGCTTGCATGAAAAAAACATGTCAATGATATTCAGTGTTTGGGATATTTCATCTTTTGTTTTCTCCTAATGAACTTTTGCCCTTTCTTTAAAGATATGTGTAAGTGTGTGAATTTTCATGTTATTTCCCATATGAGTTTCGTGAAAAAGATGGGAGCCTGAGCAGTAGAACATTTCGCCCACTTAATATAAAGAAACATGAAATCATAAACTGCAACCCACCAAATTTTTACTTCTTTCTTTCATTCTTTTTCTTTCTTCCTTTCCCTTTATATTTTTAAAACATATTTGTTTGGGTACGATATGTTGCAACACGATTTCTCACTGTTAAAAAATCAGTGACTTTGCTAAGAAACAGGATCTTTGAGCAGCACAAGATTTGAGCATTTTGTAAGAAATAGCCAAGGGACATAATTTCGGGTTTGTGCGAGGGACCTTTCATTAATTGGTAGGACAGATGCCTTGTGTTTGTCCTACTTTTTCATGGGGGACAATCCGATTTTGTGGCAAAAAGACATTCAATTTTTCCGAAAATTGTCTGTTCCCTTCCAGAATGGTATGTATATCTAGATACAGTGGATCCTCCCTTATAAGACCTTCAAAAATCACCCCAAATGAGGTCTTATGATGGAGGGGAGGTAATTTTGATACAAAGAAAGGCAATGTCTCAGAGAAGTAGGTCTTATATGGGAGTGAGTCTAATAATGGGAGGTCTTATAAGGGAGGTTCCACTGAAATCATCTTGGTAGGAATTTTTCAGAACCGTTAAGGCGAGGAATTCTCAGAGTGTGTCTGCAGTTAATTCGATCACAGACTGCTGTAGTTGAGAGCCGTTTCCAGCTCCTTCATCAGTCGCAGGCACAGTTCCTCTTGGAAGGGCAGGGCCACACACTGCACCGCAACGGGTAGACCCACACTCTCCTCACAGTCACAGCTCTGTGTATAGCACAAACACAAAAAGAAAAGAACTGCAGCAAGAGAATTTGTTTCTGATCCCCTGTGACAGTTGTCATTTGGTCAAAATTCACCCCCTTCCCTTCCCTCCTCATCAGTCACACAAAAATCGCATGCATAAAAAAATAAAAATAAAAAGGTGGCGCGCCTCTGGCTGCGACGCGCTCTCCAGGTGGGAGCAACCCGAATTTCACAGAGACGCCTCTGTGACTATAATGTACCTAACCTAACCTAACCTAACCTTGTAAAACTTTTTTTTTAAACAATGAGACGGGATCTTGATTTAAAACAAATCAATCATAATCACAATTCTTTTGTTGTCTTAAAAAAAATATAAAGAAATTCCTTTTTCGGATTGTACATAAAAACAAACTGATTCAATACAAAATCTTATGCTTATTACGAGATATATATATATAGTGAATAGTCACAAAAGAAGCACTAACATTATGGCAGATGTTATTGAGTTTACCTTGGTCTCTGTTAATAAAAAAAGAGTGTTATACTGATTTATGTGCATCCCCCTGTGGGGATACTGGGGGGTCTTTTGCATAAATAGTCCCCCCACCTTCTGGCAGTTCTGTACTTGTAACTTTCTCTAATCTGTCACTCTCTTTGACTCTGCCTTTTCCCTTTGCTTACTGTCATCTACTATTCTTTCTGTCTTTCCAGTTCATTCTCCTGCCTCTTTTCAAGTAACACTTTCAAAAACATTTCCTCCAGCCAAAGTCGGACTTGCTGGGCCCAGTTAGGCGCATAATGGCAGCATGACGCATCTGCGCTCATAATTGACAGGAAACTGTGTGAGTGATCAAAGACGAAGAAGAAGATTTACTTGCTGTATGTAATTTTGATATAAAAAAGAATGATTGCATTAAACATTAAAGAAACACATGACCACCTCCATGCACACACATACTGCAGACCCGTCTACCTCAAAGTTGAACTGGTAGTATTCCATGGAGCAAATTTTAGTGTTATAGGACAAAAAAGAGAGTATTTTTCTTCGGATAAATCCAATCAGTTCTCTGTGATTATTTAACTCACGAACACACACAGACAGAGTTCTGTTCTTTGTTCAGATTGGTGTGCAGTTTTGAGGCAACATGGTTTTTTACAATCGTTGCGCCCACCACTAGCACAACTGAAGTCCGTATTGCACAAGGTGCACCAGACGAAAGTTGGTCCTTTTGAACTGGGGACGAAAAAAACTTCCAGGTCTCGGTGTATCCGCTGAGAAAAGTTTGTTTCCTTGGTCTTGCAGCCTTCTATGGAACTTTTTCAACGTCATCCTCTTCGCTATCAGTCTCATGGGGTCATTTTCTCGCTGGCGGCGGCATTTTACTAGGCTAACCGATGCAGTACCGTTCACTCGCAAAAATGGCCTTCAAAGTGGTAGACGTGCGCACAAACCAAGGGCAGTAAGAGTATAACTTGTGATCCGTGAAACTCATCTTTAAAGAGGAAAATAGAGAAGAACTTTTTTTTTTTGGAGCCGCTGCTGTCAATTTTCTCATGTTTTTGTTGCTCTGGGCATATTTTCAGATTTTGCATTCAAAATTAGGAAAATATGCCTAAAAATCATATGGTAGACAGGTCTGATACTGGTACTCATTCAAACACACTGAATCCCTCTCATTCTATTGTCTGCTCAAATCAAACCAGAACAATACCCTTTATTAACAATCTGTCCAGCTTTGTTTAAACTAAAAGAGTTGCCCACATCCATACAGCATGTGCACACACATGCACACACACACAGAGAACTGAAAGAGTTGCCCACATGTGCATGCGTGCACACATACACACACACCAGGGCTCCCAATCGCCCCGCAAAACATGGGGTCCCAGGGACTCCTTCACTTACAGTGTAGAGGGTCCTAGAGGCATTGCGAATGCTAAAGCAATTTTTTCTAGTGCATCCCTGGGACCCCCTGCACATTCTTTTAGAGGGTCCTTTAGAATGTTAGTACTTCATAGACCCCCAAATGGGGGTCCCTGCACACACACACACACATACATATGTGCACACACACACACACACACAAAGAGAACTGAAAGAGTTGCCCACATGTGCATGTGTGCACACACACACACTCACAAACAGAGAACTGAAAGAGTTGCCCACATGCGTGCACACACACACACACACACACACACACACAAACAGAGAACTGAAAGAGTTGCCCACATACGTGCACACACACACACTCACACAAACAGAGAACTGAAAGAGTTGCCCACATGCGTGCACACACACACAAACAGAGAACTGAAAGAGTTGCCCACATGCGTGCACACACACTCACACAAACAGAGAACTGAAAGAGTTGCCCACATGCGTGCACACACACACTCACACAAACAGAGAACTGAAAGAGTTGCCCACATGCGTGCACACACACTCACACAAACAGAGAACTGAAAGAGTTGCCCACATGCGTGCACACACACACACACACTCACACAAACAGAGAACTGAAAGAGTTGCCCACATGCGTGCACACACATCACACACAGAGAACTGAAAGAGTTGCCCACATGCGTGCACACACACTCACACAAACAGAGAACTGAAAGAGTTGCCCACATGCGTGCACACACACACTCACACAAACAGAGAACTGAAAGAGTTGCCCATATGCGTGCACACACACACACACTCACACAAACAGAGAACTGAAAGAGTTGCCCATATGCGTGCACACACACACACTCACAAACAGAGAACTGAAAGAGTTGCCCACATGCGTACACACACACACACACACACACACACACCTTCTTGAGGAAGCCCTCCAGCCTGGTCTTTGGCTGGAAGATGTGGGGGTCGTTGACGTCCGCCACATCCTGGGAGGTCACTTTGACCACCGGCAGCACCCCAGCTGGGAAGTTGACAACATTGTACAGGCTGCACTGAGACCCTCCCACTGCCAACACAGTATAAAAACGTTGGTAAAGGTAAAGATGCGCCCCCCCCCCCCCTTCCTCCATTTCTCGGTTGCTTCCACTTTTTCAGTCTTGCCTTTCTTACTGCAGATTGAGTACTTCATCCTCTATTGTTTGCTATATTTAACACTAATTTTCATCCATTTACATAATTAAACACATGCATTCAATAATAGTAGAAGATAAAGGCAAGACGGAAAAATGCAATGAACCAGGACTGTGACAAATGCTCCGCGGCAGTTGTGTGTACTGCACTACATGGGGGTGGGGGGTGGGGGGGGGGGGGGGAAGGGTTCCTATTAGATAATGGCCTTTATCATGACTGCGATTAATTATTCAACAAAGATAATTAGCTGAAAAGGTTCATAAAATACAACTTAATGTTTGGTAAGAAAGGTAAGTGTGAAAATGTGACGTAAACATATCAATGACATACATTTTTAGAATGACGCACGATGTTCTAAGTGCTGTATGTCTGCTCAAACACACGAGTCGATAGGCTACGAGAGCTGATGGTAGAGTGACTTCCCCTGTTTGACCGATTGAATTAGGCAAGATCACTCCCACACACCATGAAATTACTCCCCTTAAATACTTCAGAACAATTCCTATTGAAGCGATGTATTTGAAAGAAGAAGATGTAGTGCAGAATTGTTTTGCATGTGGTGCATTTTGGTGTTTGCAGTGAAAACTAGACTAGATTTTTACAATTATTCACATTTTCCAGTAAATATCACTGTATTGTTTCACTTACACGAGGACAAGATGAGATCCCTAGATTCACACGCATCGTGTTTGACAATTCTCCAGCAATTGTGTGTTAGCGGCACAAAGAGATCAATTGTTTTTGTACTATGTCTCTCTGCCAGTCTGTCTGCTTGTCTGTCTCTCTCTTTCTTTTTCACACACACACAAATAAGTACGCATACACTCACACATGCACGCACGCATGCACACACACACACACTCACAGATGTCCCTACTAGGTGTAGAGTGGCACGGTGGTAGCGCGTTCGCCTCGTGTCAAGTAAACCCGAGTTCGAACCTGGGTACGGGGGATTTTTCCTCTCACTTTCTACTAGGCCTTAATATGGTCTGAACGTGGAGTCTTTCGGATGAGACGATAAACCGTGGTCACGTGTGCCCATGCACTTAGCATACATTAAACCCAGTGACAACAAAAAAGTTGTCATTTGGTCAAAATTTACCCACCCACTCCTTTCCTTCCTCATCAATCGCACAAAAATCACATGCCAAAAAAAAAAAATTGGATGCCGCGCCTGTGGCTGCGACGCGCTCTCCAGGTGGGAGCAACCCGAATTTCACAGAGACGCCTCTGTGACTCTAAAGTACCTAATGCCTAAATACTAACACGTGAGGCGTCCAATGTGTTCTGTTCTGGGGGCAGGAGAAGGGAAGACTGGACATATCACTGCGTCCAACTGTAGTTTCTTCCATTCCTGGACGAACCTTTGCCTGTAGTCCTGTATACACACACACACACACACACATGCATACACACACACACACGTATGTCACATAACTTTTCCTTTGCAAACATTTCAGCCAAAATAACACAGAAGCCATTGTATTTCACAAAATTGAACTTTGCCAATCAATAGTTCCTTGGCTGTGTACAGTACTCATATATGCATTAAAAAACCACACACCCCAAAAACACACTTTTCTCTCACAAACAAAAACATCCACATACACACACACATGCTTACCAACACTTCTTCAGCTCGAAGAAACCAAGAATATGCAGTTCTGAAAAATGAGACCAAAAAATTAATTAGTTACAATACTCTATTATAGTCCCATCGACAGCTATCGTAATCTCAGGACTGTCACCACGTAAAGTTCGACCACGCATAACAAAACACACATCAATGTATCTTAACTCATTCAAGTCGTTCCAGCCATAATAAATTATGTGTGCGGAATTAATAGATAGCTGTCAATTTGATCACTTCTAAACTCGCTTCGCTCCCTTAGACTACAATTTTGCCTCTGACTTTGCTTTTGTAGTGGCTTGTTGATGTGGGGAAACCATTTGGTGTAGTTTTTCTATATAAAGTCTATATAAAAAAAGTCTGATCAACCACTTCCCTATGTCTAAACCTGAAGTAAAAACCGGTAATCTTATTTCATTTCTCCTTTTGTTTATGTAAGTTTTGTTTGTGTGTATGGCTGGAGTGATTTGTGAAGGTTTTTTTTAATAATTCAAAATAGTTGTGATGTGAATGAGTTAACAATGTTCAAAACCCTGAAAACATGTGGGTGAAGGGTCATAAAGGCGAACTTGGCACATTCTTTATTGATAATGATGCTTTGTTTGTCTCACTTTGGCTCTGATCCACGCATTGCTAGATGATTGGCATCGTAATCAACTTTGGTGGAGGGGAGTTAATTAGAAAGAGTTTTCCCCCTTTGTTCAATTTCGTTATTTCCTCTCTTGGCCTCACTCTTTCATTCCCTGAAAACATGATAAAAAATATAGTACAATTCATAACCAGCATGAAAAAAACCCTAAATTCAATACAATGCACATGTACGCCAGTCAGTCATGTCCAACAATTACTTCCACATAGCAGAGGAGGCACCTGCTGCTCCGGAGAACTGGGCTTGAATTTTTTTTTTAAATCCCTCACAAATTGCAATTTTAGGAACAAAAAGACAAAATGATTTACAATTTTACATCCCAATCCCTCATTTCTCATAGTCTCCCCTTCCCAACAAATGTAAATACAGTGGAACCTCCCTTATAAGACTTCCCATTATAAGACTCCCTCCCACATAAGACCTACTTCTCTGAGACATTGCCCTTATTTGTAAGTATTAAAATCACCTCCCTTATATTAAGACCCCTCCTTTATAACGCCTCATTTGGGGTGATTTTTTAAGGTCTTATAGGGGGGTTCCCCTGTAAAAATACAAAGGACAACACGGCAATGGAACCACAAGGAGATAAATACAGACACACGAGAGAGTGAGAACACCTGTGAGAATGTCAGTAGACTTAGCTATCAGTAGGCTAGTGCATACAATTAAAACGAAAACTTATGGCGAGAGATCCTTTTCTTTTCAGGCCCCAGCTACTTGGAACAAACTCCCTCTGTCTCTCAGACATTCCAACTCCCTGTCAGTTTTCAAAACCAACCTGAAAACCCATCTATTCTCTGAACACTACTGTCCACCATGATCGGATTGTGAGAATGAAAGCGTGTGCGGATGAGGAAGGGCATGGGAAAGGAGGGAGACAGAAAGTGTGTGTGTACGTGCGTGCATGCGCGCGCTGGCATGTGCTTGTGTGCATATTTCCGTGCATGCACGTGTGTGCATGTGCTTGTGCGTGTGTAGGCATAGGTGTTTGTGTGTGTGTCTGTGTGTATGTCTGTCTGTATGTATGTATGTACACACGTATGTTAGTATGTATGTGTGCATGCGCATGTAAATGATATGCTGTGTTTATCACAGTAGCTTTTCTCAGCTCCTTTCAGTTCATGCCTTTTGTTAACACTCGTCACCAGCATAAACCAATTTAAAGTGTTTTATCCATTAGGCTTACATTGTTTCATGGTGGTATGCCACTTGAAAGGTCTTTTCCTATCCCTAACCACAATCAATGATAAGAATATTTGCCTCTGTTGAAAGAAATAACTTGAAACAAATAGCTCTCTGTGGAAAACTGAAAGGAGCTAGAATGAGGGGAATTCGTGTACCGTGTCGTCAGTGTATGTGCTTGTGTGCATGCGGGCATGAGCATTGATGTGATTTGGTTACATTTTTTGTTGTTGTGTAAAGCGCCATGAGCAGCTAGCCTGGAATGTGTGCTACATAAGCTTTCTTTATTATTATTATTAATTATGTCCATTCACCCAAAAATCCAAACAGTTTGAAAGATTCCCATTTGTGGTACGTCCCTTCTGGGAATCTCTGATCTCCTAAATTTTCTTTACAAAAACAAATAAACAAACAAACAAACAGACAGACATACATACATACCCATCTAGCCTACAGTTCTTGAAAGCTCTGCTGAGGGCCGGTTCCTGAAAGTACAGAGAATAAAGTGGATTGCAGACCTGTTTACCTTACTGTCAGTAATCAAAGCTTTGAAATCAGTAATTTCAGGCATCTGTCAGTAATTTTGCCGGATGAGAAAGCCTTCCACAAATTTTTGTTGAGCAGGGGCGGAGGGGGAGGGGGCGATATTCACATGACGACGCTTACATGTGTGTTTTTTTCCGCCATGCTTGCGATCACACCTACGAAAATGGCAGCCTGGGATTGTAAACAGGCAGCGGACCGACCGTAAGTAACAATTCAAGGAACATCACTAGCTTTGATAGCTGACGATAATGCCAAGTACCGTTCAAACAATACGCTTTCTGTCGATTTCTTCTCTCTTTTTGTTTTAGCACTTGTTCAGCGGAAATGCAGATTTTGTTGTTGCTGACCGTAATAGCATACTCGGAGGTCTCAAAACATAATAATTACGGGCAAATCCGTAAGGAAAACAGGTCTGGGGATTGTATTAGAGAGAAGTGACATGAGTTGATATCAATACTACAGGGTGAATAACAAGCTGCCTAAGATTTATTTTGTACTCCACTTATACTAGTTATAGCAAGGCTGTTAGTAACTCTTCTGGCACCATGGGCGAATGCATTCGCCTAAGACATCACTCTACACTCCCACCAAATGCAAAGACATTCACTGCCAAGCACCCTGCCATGTGTTTGTCTGGCTGCTATTAGAGCTTATATCACTGTTTCTTCCATTGAAGCAACGCATGCACACACGAAAAAATCGTTACCCCCCTCTTGTCAGCTGAGATGCAGCTCGACAAAAAAAAGAAGTAAAAAAAAAAAAAAAAATGGTGCTAGAACTACTAGAAGAAATAATGCTTACTTGTGCATCAAGGACATACTGAAGTTGAATACAATGCATGATGAACTAAAAAAAAGTTAGTATTGTTACAGTGATGTTTGACCAAAAAAAATCTAGATCATAAGTTTCCTATGTGATTATAGGTAATAGCCTACATAGGCATGTGTGTGTGTGTGTGTGTGTGTGTGTGTGTGTGTGTGTGTGTGTGTGTGTGTGTGTGTGTGTGTGTGTGTGTGTGTATGTGTGCATCAAAGTCAAAATTACTTTATTATCTGAACAAGAGAAATTACAATGTGGTCTCAAGATACAAGGGCATGTGTGTGTGTGTGTGTGTGTGTGTGTGTGTGTGTGTGTGTGTGTGTGTGTGTGTGTGTGTGTGTGTGTGTCTGTGTGTGTCTGTGTGTGGTGTGTGTGTGAGAAACAATATACTGTAAAACTGAGACAATATTTAACTGAAGCAAAAACAAACAAACAAACAAAAAAAATGAAGGAAGTAGGGCCACTCAGGCTGATTGATTAACACAACATGAATTACACATGTTCCTTGGCACTTCTGATAAAGAATAACTCCTTTTGCATATTCCAGCCCACATAACATGCACGCACGCACACACACACACACACACACACCTGAGGGCAGGATGAACAAAAGTTTTATTAGCTTATTCTTTAACCCTCAATAAAGATGATTTTGACTTGACTTGACACACACACACATACACACAATTGCTACATGAATGTCCATTTATGTAGTGTGTGTGTGTGTGTGTGTGAGCGTGTGCACGCGGAATGTGTGTGAGAGTTGGTTTATGTGTGCCAAATTATATATTATCATAGTTATAACATGACAATTATGAACATTATTATTGTGGGTTTTTTTTTCTCCCTTTCTTCTTTGCAGCATTTTTCTTGAATTTCTTCTGCAGGAAAACATTGCAACTCCCCTTGCTACATATCAAGGGCTTTGTAAGCTAATGGCAAGAAAACATTGTTGATTGATTGTTATACATACATGGACACAAGCAGACCCCTCCTTGCTTTATGAAGCAGACGCCGCCGCCATTACTGATAACAAGCAACAAACACGAGCTTGAAAATTTGGAAGAAAACTCGAAATTTTTGACAGGCAAAAATCAAGGGAACAAAAATATACAATGGGGAAGGGAGCCGAACTTACCAGCACCCAAGCACGAGACAATAAAAATAAAAGCTGAAGCAAACAAGAGACTAAACTTGAGACACAAAAAATTAAGATGTCTTCCATAACCAGCTTGAAAGAAAAGTGAACACTATGCTAGACCGGAAGTGATCATGTACGGGAGTTGGGGTGATAAGACACAATTTTAAGCTTTGTCTTCCAAGCTAATCTTGAACATATATGCACTAGTAGTGGAGTGGTAAGGATGATAGAATAGATATTGTTGATTGATTGTTATACATACATGGACACAAGCAGACACACACACACACAACTTTTACACACAGATATATGCTAACACATAGATAAACACACATATTCCTTTGCATAGACAAATCTCCACATTCAAATGAGCTTACCTGCCTTTTTACAATTTGTGCCAGAAGAAAGGTCACCCAATTTGGAAGCCGGATCAACAGCGCCAGTCGCAACCCCACATCTACACGATCGCCTTTCCTGTCAATCAAACATGTTAAAATCCCGATTAAATGAACGCCAGGCCTTTACAACCTGAAACTTTTTTTCTTTCTTAAACAGTTTTTAGCATACACTCATGATCACACATCAGGGCCACCAAGGGACCCCCATTTGGGGGGCTATGAAGTACTAAAATTCTAAAGGACCCTCTAAAAGAATGTGCAGGGGGTCCCAGGGATGCACTAGAAACATTATTTTTAGCATTCGCAATGCCACTGGGACCCTCTATCCAGGGCTGCCAACCCTAAATTTTGTGAATCAGTGACAAACGACTCTCAAATCAGGGACACAGCCTGACTGTCAGGGACATTTTAATAATGATCAGAAATGAAGTACAGTACCCACCACAACTTGACATAACAACGGCACACATCATCCCTACTACCAGACTTTATCGAAAAATCACACGCACAAATTTCACAAAAAGCGTACGTTTTACCTTTTCTTCCTGACACAATGAAAGGCCATTTCTCCGTGTATGTCTCTCGAAATAAACAGGAACGCTTTGAAACTTTTTGTTCCTTAGAAGAAGAAACATCCTCACACGACCGTTTAGACGCCATTTTTTCAACCTTTTTTTAGACAGGCGGAAAAATTGCACACTTCCACGATTTTATCGATTTTCCGGGACGGTCATTCAAAAATCGGGAAAAACGGGACACATCATGCTTTTCGCAAAAATCCGGGACAAATACGGCTACGCAGGGACGGTTGGCAGCCCTGCTCTATCCCATCTCAAGGACCCTCTATACTGTAAAGGAGTCCCTGGGACCCCTTGTTTTGATGGACGATTGGGAGCTCTGTACATACACCTCATATTTTGACTGCGTTTACTTTGCGTCAGACTAAATGTCTCTGAGGCTAACAAAAACATTTATTTCAAGGCGACTAAAACCTATTGCTAGCTTCAAATGTGTTCATAAAACTTCCAAAAGTCAAACTATCATTTTGATTCATCAGGCTTGTGAATAAGAGTCAATGCATATAAGACTGGAACAGTTATTGTTTTACCAAGATACTTTGGACAATTTGTGAAACAGGTTTCCATTCTACCTTGAAAAAACAACACCCCAAAATATCAATAAAAAAAAACCAACGACAAAACTATCAATCTTAGTACAGAACAGTTTTCGCAGAAAAATGGAGTTATCTGCAAACTGTTTTCTGAAAACAAGAGAGTAAGTGAGAGAGTCTGAGTGTGTGTGTGTGTGTGTGTGTGTGTGTGTGTGTGTGTGTGTGTGTGTGTGTGTGTGTGTGTGTGTACTGAGTGTGAGAGAGAGAGAGAGAGTGTGTGTGTGAGAGAGAGAGAGAGAGAGAGAGAGAGAGAGAGAGAGAGAGAGAGAGAGAGAGAGAGAGAGAGAGAGAGACAGACAGACAGACAGACAGGCAGACAGAAAAAAAAGACCACACACAAGAAACTGCTAAAGGTTTGCTAATTCCACTAACACTGCATTTGAAAGTGTCTTTCCTTGGTCAGGCCCAGTCATGGAGCCAATGAAAAGCTTGCCGTACATCTCAGCGAAATCAGGGGGAGTGAATTCAACCAACTGAAAATAATAAAAAAGATATCTGAAAACTATACACACGTTTACTGGGTAGCCATAATAAATAATGCAAGAAAGTTTCAAAAAAACTACGATTCAACATCTTTGTTCCAGTATAACATATATCAATGTTCATAACAAACTGGTTGTGATGAAAGTCATCACATTGAAGTGTGTTATTGTTTTTGTTGTCGCTGTCAAATAATTTGTATGGCTTTACTTTTTGTTAGAGGCTCCGGTGTTAAAATATGCCGCATCACAGTCCGTGCAATGTGGGATGTACATGAACTTCGTGTCGCACGCACTCTTGTATTTAGCTCAGCGGAGTTCAATTTTATTTTTGTCAGTCTATTTCCTGTCGATCACTCACTTTGCTTTCTACCTTCGCAGTAGCATTGTCGTTGTTTTTTTGCTCTGTTGCCCTAGTGCAGAGGTAAGAAAAGATAGGATTATACAGTGGAATCCGTTTAATTGGCCATCGGATAATCGGCCAAAGCCGCTTAATCGGCCAATTTCCTCTGGAACGGATTTTTTTCTTCTTAAGCATGTGTTATTTTGTTCGTTTTTACGGCCAAAGCTGAAATCTTCAATTTCGCTTTATTGGCCACTTTTCTCTCTCTAATTTTTCCTCTTTACCCCTTTTTGAGAGGGAGAACAACAGAGGCAGACAAACTGACAACACGCTTTTGACGTTTACATGGTTGAGTGTGAAGTTGGAAGGTGAGCTGTGGTCAATTGAAAGACCCTGCATGGCATTAAAATCACTCAAGAAAACAAAATCATTGTCTTTTACTCGTGCCTCTGTCAAAAGGGAAAGAATTTGAATTTGAACTGCAACATTTAAGTTTGACGTCATTGCTTTTGACTTGCATAATTGCGTCATACAGTATCTCGATGTTCCTTTTATCGGCCGATTCGCTTTATCGGCCATATTTTTCCTTCCCAAAAGTGGCAGATTAAGCGGATTCCACTGTATGTACAACAGAATTTAAATATGTTTCGTTTAACAAGAGAAAAAAATGGTAACTTTTCAGTTTCAAATTCCTTTACATTTTTTATGGAATGTTTGATTACCTTTTTCAGAAGCACACATATTGACTGTTGCTGATGTTGGTTTGTAGGCTTTGTCGTTATATAACTGTTAATAGTTTCATTTCTTTATACCTACGTATTATTTTGAAATTGTTTCAGAAATTTGGATAGTAATTTTGACAAGTAGTTGTGTAATAGGTGTGTGTAGATAAGTTTAATGATTATTTTTTTATGTAGGCCTATTTGTAGAAAGGCTTCAGAGACTTGAGTACGTAGGCTTATTATTAATAATTAGAATAAGTGTAAATGTTACATGTTGTATTGAGAATTAATGGAGTGCGCGTGAAAGTAATTTTTATAGTGTTGATGTAAAGGGCATATACACGCGCATGCATATGCACACGCAGTCACACAAATCACAGACTTATGAACGTTTGTGTTTCCTTCCTGAAGAGCACCCAGTCTGTGCGCCCGGGAGGCAGCAAGGGAGACTGGAGCTGGTGGCGCCCACGTGCTGAGGGGGAGCGGCCTGAGGAAGAGCTGGCATCCTGCCAAGTCATGGTGCCCAGAATTGAAACGAGCGAGACTCAAAGAGGTCGTCGACTCCAGTGAAGAACTGTTTCTAGTGAAACGTGCTTGGGATTGACTTGAGTATTTTGTTTGTATTCTGCCCTTAGTCTTTTTGATTAATATTGCACCTGTATACATGCATGATTGTGTGGTGAATGAGAATACATTGTTGTTATTGTTTAATCTCGCTTCTG
>JAGGCT020001490.1:0-25000 GCA_017654935.2 Phymorhynchus buccinoides
GGGGGCACAATGAGGGTGACACATAGAGACGGGGGCACAATGAGGGTGACACATAGAAACGGGGGCACAATGAAGGTAACACATAGAGACGGGGGCACAATGAGGATGACACATAGAAACGGGGGCACAATGAGGGTGACACATAGAGACGGGGGCACAATCAGGGTGACACATAGAGACGGGGGCACAATCAGGGTGACACATAGAGACGGGGGCACAATCAGGGTGACACATAGAGACGGGGGCACAATGAGGGTGACACATAGAGATGGGGGCACAATGAGGGTGACACATAGAGACGGGGGCACGATGAGGGTGACACATAGAGACGGGGGCACAATAAGGGTGACACATAGAGACGGGGGCACAATGAAGGTGACACATAGAGACGGGGGCACAATGAAGGTGACACATAGAGACGGGGGCACAATGAGGGTGACACATAGAGACGGGGACACAATGAAGGTGACACATAGAGACGGGGGCACAATGAGGGGGACACATAGAGACGGGGACACAATAAATGTGACACATAGAGACGGGGGCACAATGAGGGTGACACATAGAGACGGGAACACAATAAATGTGACACATAGAGACGGGGGCACAATGAGGGTGACACATAGAGACAGGGACACAATAAATGTGACACATAGAGACGGGGGCACAATGAGGGTTACACATAGAGACCGGGGCACATCGGTACGATCTCCTCCCCCTCCCCTACCCCATTCTTGCTTCCCCTGTCAGGGTGTTATTGTAGAGGTCAAGGGGATGTGGTCAGTTGACCATTGAAGAACACTGGCAGCAGAGCATTAGCACTCTGTCCAAAGGAGGGGTACCCTGTCCCCTCCCGGCCTCATTGTTCCTTGATGGATGGATGGACGTGGCCAGCTATTATTAGTGTTGGTCTGAAGGAGGATCTTTCGTTTTAGCGCTTTCTTTTTGTTCTCTTCACTCGTCATAGACAAACACTCGGTTGTTGTTGTTTTTACTGTATAATAGCATCTAGTATTCACCATGTGTGTGTGTGTGTGTGTGTGTGTGTGTGTGTGTGTGTGTGTGTGTGTGTGTTTCTCTCTCCCTCTCCCTCTCTGTGTGTCTCCCTCTCTGTGAGTGTGCGTCTCTCTCTCTCTCTCTCTGTGTGTGTGTGTGTGTGTGTGTGTGTGTGTGTGTGTGTGTGTGTGTGTGTGTGTGTGTGTGTGTGTGTGTCAGTGTGTGCGTGCGTGAGTGCGCGCATGTACGCTCGTGCGCGTGCTGCGTATCCATGTATGTGAATTCTAATATTCGCGTCACGTTATTGGGTAGCCTAAATTGGCTAGGCTACATATCGCGTTATTCTGGTATTTCTGTAAATTCTATGGAAAATGTCTCAAAAAACATTCTTTGAGACATTTTGGCCTGGAAAGAAAAAGGTTTTTTTAAGTACTTCTCACGTTTTCAAAAGAAATGCGTCCCCCCGTGGGGATACCGGGGGGTCTTTTGTATAAATAGTTCCCCCACCTTCTGGAAGTTCTGTGCTTGCAACTTCCTCTAATCTGTCACTCTCTTTGACTCTGCCTTTTCCCTTTGCTTACTGTCATCTACTATATTTCGGCCTTTTTTTCACGAAACACTTTCAAAATGATTTCCTCCAGCCGAAGTCTGACTTGCTGGGCCTAACTATTTCTTAGTTAGGCGCGTAACGGCAGCATGACGCATCTGCGCTCATAATTGACAGGAAACTGTCTGAGCGATCGAAGAAGAAGAAGAAGAAGAAGAAGAAGAAAAAGAAATGCGATTCGGTATGTTCCGTTAATATAAACTGCGTCGTACTTTGAGTTCCTTCTTGGCCGTTTGGGGAGAGTCAGCAAAATGGTCTTGGGTCTTTCAATACCCATCCTTCTTGTCAGAACCAGGAGAATTCTGTACAAAGCACTCGGCTCTCGTGTCGCCCACTAGGGTTTTTCCGTTACATCCCTCTTCGGTCAAGCAGGAAAACAACATTTTGTATACATGCAGTCAACCTCAAGAGGTTGTTTCCTTGGCTGCTGACTATTGAATCGAAATCAAGGACCAGTCATGTGTGCGTGCGTGTGCTATTTTTTCTCCGTCAAATAAAACATGCCGCTAAGCTTTGCCGCATATTTGTTTTTTTAGGGAAATGTGTTCTCATAAATAATGACAAGTTTTCTTGGCAAGATCTGTAGATTTCAAGGTTAGCGCCATGGAAGTGGGAACCTGATAGTCTTTTATGGGATAAAAATAATTCTGGCTGCTGTGCGTCATTGACGTTTGTACAGTGACAGATTCTTGATAAGGTGTCCTCAGGGAGAGCTAAGAAGACCAGGCAACAATAAAACAAGAAATTGTGGGCATATTGGATATGAATGAGGGGGGGGGGGGGGGGGGGGGGGGGGGGGGGGGGGGGGGGGGGGGGGGGGGGGGGGGGGGGGGGGGACGAAAACAGTTTTTTGGCTTTATAAATAGCATAAAGGGATGGAACCGCGTTTTTATCCGTCATGTTCATAACAACCCAGGTCACGCTCATGAAGGTAATCAATACTTTGCACCATGCATGGCCTGGAGCCAGTCTACTAACCTAATGCTTAGGGAAACACTTTGGAAATATTTATAGCGCTGGTGTGGTACAAATTAGTGATTACCTTCATGAATATGACATTGATTGTTATGAACATGACCTTAATTGTTGACCTTGTCTTTTAAGCGGTGACTATAGTTCGACCACCAGTGGGCGTGCGCTTACATTAAAGCATATTCTTGATCAGCATAACCCAAGGAATGTAGTGAGACATCTTGAAACTTCTTCACTGTGATCCTCTGGCTATAGTCCATGAACCATTGGTCGCACATTTATTATGATTACGTATTGAATGAAGAAATGTTGGAAGCGCATCAGGACGGATGACATGTCTGTCATTTGTTTAATTTTGTAGGGTGGTCTATTAACTATATGTCATTATATGCATTTGGGGGATATGGATGTGAAACGGGGGAGATATGTCTGCCGCTCGGTAACACACTTGTTAGAGAATACGTTTTTAAGCTGTACGTAATTACTTTGCTGTTTCCTTATATTATTTGACCCTGTCTGTAGTTTGATCTCATCTTTAGCCTTTTCCATCTTATTCCAAAGCCAAGTTAATGGAAATAGTCCATTTGTTTGCATTGTTTGCATTGACCTAGTTACATAGAATCCGGTCACATAACCAGCTCTGCAAGGTTCTAGGTTTTGAATCTCATTCCACGCCGATCTGCATTGGTGTAATTTAGTGCGTTTGATATGTTACTTTCCCTATCTACATTAAAACATTATGTGAGCGGGGGAATCAAACGATTTCACATTTGCTTGTAAAATGTATCTTTATCATCTTAATACAAGGGCAGCCATTTTTTTTCTCAGACAAATCTGTCCGCCTAGTTTCAAATTTTCGCAGAAACTAATTAATTCTGTTTTATTATTTTCAAAAAAGCGATTGACAACTTACTAGAAAATGATTCTGGTTGTCGCAGGTAACACCGTATAATACGCATACATGATGGGTAAAATTATAACATTTCAAGATGTAAATTTGATCAACGTTTTCTAGATCTCAAGGGTCACCCTCGCTATAGGCCTCTGCAACTAGGGTTATTAACGCTCTTGACAGTGAGAGTGATTCCCTTGCTGGTCAGTACTGACAAGGGCATTCACTCTTACGAAAGGCAGCCATTTAGTGGAATCAAATAGGGCTATTGGCGAGTTATCCCCCTGTTTGGTCAGTACTGAACCATCTTCACCCACCCACCAAGGGCATTCACTCTTGCAAAAGGTGTTCGTTGCAGACCCCAATAAAGCTAATATTGGCAGTGTTTTGAAGCTGTGAGCGAACTCACTATTTCAGAACCACCTAGAGAATAATCTGAAAGTCAATGAGGTCGGAAAATCGTTTTTCTCTCTCTCTCCTTGTTTTAAATATTTTGTTTTAACCTACAATGTATTTTTAAAAAACTGACATGACATATGACCCGATCACGTTACCTGGCGTAATAAGAAATGGCGATGGAAGATGACAGCACTTCGTCGTGCTCAGAGTACGAACATACACTGACAGGGATTATCTCTTACGTGAAAGTAATAAGTCAGGAGCCGTAAAACTTGTCATACAACGCACGTTGGCTGAAGGAAAACTGATGGGTTTGGGTTGGGTTACGTGTGTGTGTGTGTGGTGTATGACAGTGCGTGTAGGTAGGCCCTTAGGCAGGCAGTGGTGTTTGTGTGCAGGTGGGGGCATGCTCTGGTAATTAATGGCTGGTCGCCTGGCAAGGCTGGTGAGTGATGGGCCCAACAGGAAGTCCCACCTGTGTGTGACCAAGGTGTTTCAAGTGAGGAATATAAAATTAAAAAAAAAACCGCTTGGCCAGCGCTTCGAAGGTGAATAGCAGCTCAAATCTACATATTCCGCTACAGTACATGGTCATATGTTGTCTTATGATTTTTGGGTTTTGGTGGTGGTGGTGGTGGTGGTGGGTGTGTGTGTGTGTGTCAAGTCTTGTCAAAATAATCTTTATTGAGGGTTAAAGAATAAGCTGACAAAGCTTTTTGTTTGTGGCACAAGCCACAAACCTATAACTCACTTTGTCGGTCGGTCCAAAATTGTCGCACGCCACAAACGATTGCGAATCCAGCTTGTTTTACATCCTGCCCTCTGTTTGTGTGTGTGTGTGTGTGTGTGTTTGGTGCTTGTTTTCCCCTCCTGGATAGGCCATAGTTTTTAATTCATCCCACCCGCCCTGGCTTATATTAAGACTGTTTCAGACCAATGGACATAGGCTAGAACACCAAGGCTACATCAAAATGTTGTTATGCTTTGCATGGTTATGCGGGGGTTCCGTCTTAAGCCATGACAATACCTCCTAGCATAACATCATCAGTCTTCAAAATCACCCTCGGAGTGTGGCTGCCCACGTAGCGGGGTAATAACAAACGGTCACATACGTAATGTTCTCATCCGTAGCTGATGCATTGTATCATATTGTTCAAATGCTTCCGCTATTGGGATGGTCCATGGAGTCTTTTACCCAGGGTACGACGACAACAACAACACACTTCATCCCATAAACAGTTCCCTCTTCTTTTCGTGTGGTGAGATTTAAGCTGAAGTTTTCTGTGCTGTTATATGCAAGTGTCTCCGACAATCATGTCCATTTGCTTCGAACATGACTCGCTGTCCGGAAAGCAAACTATCGTTAATCAAAACTGGTCAACTTCGATGCATTGGACTTACCAGTTGATCAAGGCAAGATGCATCATCTAACAAAGCTGTAAGAAAACCATTTGCGAAGATAAGTCACCGATGGCAACGCTAAATTAAAAACAAAATGGCGTAATTTGACCTGAACTATCCAAAATGTCGAGTTTTCCATTCCTCATGTGAAGCTACGTCTAGAGCACTAACAGGTCTGCGCGTTGGTTGGGTACGTGCGTACTCCCCTTGAAAACGTAGAGATCGTAAAGAAATCACGTCATGCTTGCGTCATTTTGAGGGGTACGCATCCCTCTTTGCGCACAGCGATGTGAAAATGGACAAACGCACGTGCGCGAGCAGTCCATGCTTACTCATGCTAAATATTTATAGACCTTGTGTGCTGATACACACACGCGAGTGTGTACTGTGACCAAGAACAAAAGCCTAATAAAGAGTAGGTTTGTGCAGTGAGACGTGCGTGGTTGCTGTCGTTCTCAAAGACAAACTTGAAGTAAAGCCGCCACTTTTAGCGGGTTTTGTGGTGTGTGTGTTTGGTTTTCTTTTCTTTCCAGACAGGTGTCCTTTCGTTTTACTCCCAGTCCCACAACCCCCAGCAAGACCTTACCTGCTTTGTGTGTGTGTGTGCGTTGGTGCTTCTGTTGGATGAGAGAGAGAGAGAGAGAGAGAGAGAGAGAGAGAGAGAGAGAGAGAGAGAGAGAGAGAGAGAGAGAGAGAGAGAGAGAGAGAGAGAGGTGGGTGTTTCAGAGTTTTGTGTCGCGAGGGCTCGAGCCATAAATCACCACATGAGCCACTTGACACTTACCACCACTTACCGTGCTTCTTCCTGCCCCCCCCCCCCCCCCCCCCCCCATTCACCCCACACATCTACACACGTATACCCCCTCCTTTTACCTGGTCTTCCTCTCCTTTACTGCCTTCCTCCAGCGTAGCACCCCACCCCACCCCACCCCTACCCCCACTGTCCTGTCTCTACTTTACAGACAAGCGCCCTGTCCTCTTTCTTTAGAAATCACCCCCATACCACCTTCGCGTTCAACTTCTTGAACATAATAACACGATTTGCTCACAGCAATGCCGTAAAATTTCAAAATGCCTGTAATTCATAAATGCAAAACATGCGTAAAGCGAACAAGCAGTAAAACAAGTCGCATGTCGTAGATAAGAATAACAATGGGCATAACACCACTTCGTTGCTTCTTAATTAAACTTAACAAGTAATCTTGTTAGGACAATGTTATCATTTGTCTTGATGTTTTAATGGGATATATATATATAAAAAAAAATTAAAAGGAGATTAAATGGAAAAGGCATTCTCTGAAACGATTGGTCATGGACTTGTTTCGCCCTTATTAAAGGCAAATTAAATTACTTTGTTATATCATCACATGAACTAATGTAATGCAGAAAAGACGGTCCCAGTGCCAAGAATAAGGCAGAAACTAACCCCAGCACATTTGTGGGTTTTTTCTCTGTCTGTCCCAGGAATACAGTCACTTCAAAATGTTGCATGTACAGTGATGTTCATTGCGGGCCTAAGCCTGGTGTGTCCTGTTGTGTAATTATAACCAAAGGGTGTCACCGGACACGGCAATAAGTTCTCCGCCTGCATTGTTTTTTCCTACTTAGCGAGAGTAGTAGACAATTAAGTCATGTAAGGATTCTCACGCTTGAATGGGTTAAAATATTGGTCTTGCACGTGTAGAGGGAGACATGTGTCTATGTGTCTAACACGACACGAAATGTCGATCAAAATCTGTGCATAACTTTTACGGCAATTGCATAAATAATCAAAAGTTGATAAACAGACTTTTTTAAAAATATTTTTGCATGCGCATGACAATCTACAGTTATTCGACAATTTGTTGGAATGTTACTTGCATAATACCCTAACCCTCAACAGTCACAAACAACAAGAGTTAGACCTAAGCGAGAAAGCCACGACCTCCTTGGCGACAGTAACCCCACAGATATCCCTCGGTTCGTTAAACGACGATTTTGTTCTTTATTTTACTCTCTTGTGTTTCAACAAAAATGCTTGATTGTGGGGTGCCCATGCCCGAATCTATCAAGGACAGAGTCAGAAACGTTCAGCAAGACTCTATGAATGGTTTTGGAATTATGAAGCAAAACGTAAAAGTATGGGTACGGGAAGGGTTAAAATGCTGCTTACATTTTTGTGTGTGTCATTTTACTCAAATTAAACACAATATCTGTATTGTTAAAAATTCGGGACTTTCCTGGTGTTGCACTATCTCCGGGCATTGCCTCCAGGATCGTTCCCACCATCTTTATATCTGCTAATGTCCCATGTCTGTTCCAGACCGGACGGAGGACGTTAAGCAGAATTTCGTTAGCGTGTCATAAAAGAAACAAAATTGTCCAAAGGTTAACTTCCCTAAATAAGAGCAACAGCAGAAAACCAACCGAATCCAATTGATTCCTTTGGGCTTTCATGTTTTAAATTTAAACCCATCAGCTTTCCATTAATAAGTTTGTTTTGACGCATTTATTAATGATACAATTTCAACGCCTTAAGTGTTGATTTTTTAATTTGTTTTATTATTTACAATTTTGTTGTTGAAAAAACAACAACCCAACAACAAATACTTATATGGAACAAAGGATTGCCATTACCATCAGACCATACACGGTTTTTCAATTCATAATTAGGTTTAATGGTAGAAATCTAAGTCAATAGGCTATATTTTGTAATACATGTTGAACATAATCCCAGCAATATTAAATACATTCGCTCTTGCGTTCACGCACGCACGTACACACGCATGCACACACACACACAGAGTGACACACATTGAGAAAATATACCGGTACACAAACAACACACACTCAGGCAGGAAGAGGGGGAAAGAGGGAGCAGAAAAAAAGGTGTGTGTGTGTGTGTGTGTGTGTGTGTGTGTGTGTGACAGTTGAGAGGAAGAATGAAGGTAAAGGAGTGAGAGGGTAGGGTATAGAAAAAGAAAGGAAGTTAGACGGACATAGAGAGAGAGAGAGAGAGAGAGAGAGAGGGGGGGGGGGGAGAAAGAGAGACAAAAGAGGTAGATGGTAGAAAGAGACAGAGAGGTAGGACTGGGGAGAGGAAGAATGGAAGAGAGAAGCGCACTCACACCCACAAAATGCTGAATATTATTTTCAAAATATTTATTGAATAATTCAACATTGATTGATACAATTTATAACAGACACCCATTTAGCTTAACTTGTGCAATTTGTTCTGTAACAATCTGTGTCTTACACACCTTTGTCCAAAGCTGTGTGTTTGTGATCTGTAACACAAAGGCCAATAAACCCTAACTTTGACTTAAACTTTGCACATTGTGATCTGTAACATACACAGTATACATACCTGTGACCTTAAACTGCCTGCCCTTTGATAATCTACATCATAGTGTTGTCATTCAACATTATGGGTCACAATAAATCCTGGCCGAAATATTGGTCAACACTATAATGCGACTGCTGTGTGCTTTTCGAACAGGAATGTTCTCTCCATAATAAAACTACATTGTACAAACGTTAGACCAAGATCAAGACTTCGTAAACTTTTGTCTGTGATAACTGGTACGTAAGGGATGTATGTAACACATAGTATGACCTAAAGTAAGTTGAATTGGTCTGCAATTATGTCAGCTGTAATTAACTTTCACATAAAATATAGTCACAAAAGGTTAAGGGTCGCCTTGTATTCTGCGTTACTTCATACGCTGACGAGCTGTGAAATAAGGGATGAACACAAATGACTAAACCACGTCTATGATTCTTTAAAATATCATTCAAAATATCATTACGACTTTTGCATTCCATAACAAAATGTTTACATATTCTTTAAAAAGGCGTTTTTTTCTGCAATCGGCAAATATACTGATGGAAAAAAGTTAGGGACCAGTCACACACACATGCACAACTTTCCAACCACGAATGGCAATGCAATGTTTTGGGGCAAGCATTTAATTCATTATCTCGTCAATCAGAGTACCACATTTCATTCCGATTTGATTATCCGTTTGCTTTCCGCGAGCCCTCAAACAACATAGGGGTTCAAAACGAAAATTGCAAGTCCTTCGACATGTTCAGTAGTGTGTGTGTCCACCACGATTCCTTTGGCATTCATCACATCTGCGCCTCATGGAGTTCACCAGCTTCACGAAGAACTCCTGTGGGTTGGCCTGCCACTCAGCACGAAGCATCTGGAGTAGGTGCTGGAGATTCCTGGGGGGAGGATGATTTGCCCTCACCCGCCTATCAAGTTCATCCCATGCATGCTCAATGGGGTTGAGATCTGGGCTGCAGGCCGGCCAAACAAGCCTGACAACACCAGCCTGTTGGATGAGGTTGGTCACCACCCCGGCTCGGTGTGGGGTGGCGTTGTGGCAGGTCATCCCACAGGAGTTCTTCGTGAAGCTGGTGAACTCCATGAGGCACAGATGTGATGAATGCTCCAAAGGAATCGTGGTGGACACACACACTACTGAACATGTCGAAGGACTTGCAATTTTCGTTTTGAACCCCTATGTTGTTTGAGGGCTCGCGGAAAGCAAACTAATAATCAAATCGGAATAAAATGTGGTACTCTGATTGACGAGATAATGAATTAAATGCTTGCCCAAATTTAGTTTCAACCCCTTTCAGTTGAGAGCCTCGAGGAAAACAACAACATGAAAGAACAACTTTCTGTTAACAGCTTTTATAGCCGGTTGTTTGATCAAAGAGAAGTACAGAAAGTCCGGAAATGTTTGTCCAAATCAACATGGGTACTACGAGTAAACAAATTGAAGCGAAAACAAAAGAGCGACCCATAACTTTTTGTGACTAACATAGGCCTATAACTCTACGTTACACATACCTTTGAACTAAACTCTAACGACGCAGTGTACACACTCAGTCTACTGATCTTCGTGGTTTGTCTGTTGCAGGGTTCGCGTTGCGATCCGTCCAGGTGGTTCTTGGAGTAACACTCGTCAGGACGTTCCCCCCTCCACACTGGGAAACCAGTCTGCAACAACAACAAACAAGGGTTTGATGGTAAGACCCGACATGTGACCACGGAAGATTTTCCACTACCAGAACACTGGAGGGAGGGAGGGAGGGAGGGGGAGGAGAGAGAGAGAGAGAGAGAGAGAGAGAGAGAGAGAGAGAGAGAGAGAGAGAGAGAGAGAGAGAGAGAGAGAGAGAGAGAGAGGGGGGGCGCCAGTAGACAAGTACTATAAAAAGAGAAAGATAGGCCTACATAACTAAGTAAAGGATGTGAACATACAACACTCAAAAATCGAGAGACAGACACGCATAATCAGAGAATGGAGCTGGGAAGAAATCCCAACAGACTAACACGGAGAGAGAGAGAGAGAGAGAGAGAGAGAGAGAGAGAGAGAGAGAGAGAGAGAGAGAGAGAGAGAGAGAGAGAGAGAGAGAGAGAGAGAGAGAGAGAGAGACTGTAACAGACAGATACAGAGACAGAGAGACAGAAACAGACAGAGAGACAGACAGACAGAATGACGGACAAACATAGTGTTAGAGTACGTACACACACATGCGGAGATTCCGTTCGGAAACCCGTGCGCAATCCGTAAATATGTAAAAGAAAGAAGGGAAAAGATTTGCGCACGTGTCCGAATTTCAACTAATCCGTACATTTTTACCCTTCTTTCTTCCACTTATTTACGGGATTGCGCATGGGCTTTCCGCATGAACTGTGTACGAGGTCAGAGAGAGAGAGAGAGAGAGAGAGAGAGAGAGAGAGAGAGAGAGAGAGAGAGAGAGCGAGAGGGTGTGTGTGTGTGTGTGTGTGTGTGTGTGTGTGTGGGGGGGGGGGGGGGGGCGGGGTGTTAGTAGGCAAACAGAAAAAGAGAAAGATACAATAAAGGATGTGAACAGACATCAACTCAAAAATCGAGGTACAGATAGAGAAATGTCAATTCCAACACACAGAGAGAGAGAGAGAGAGAGAGAGAGAGAGAGAGAGAGAGAGAGAGAGAGAGAGAGAGAGAGAGAGAGAGAGAGAGAGAGAGAGAGAGAGAGAGAGAGAGAGAGAGAGAATGGAACAGAGTGACCCTGCCGAGGGCAGATGAGTGGAACTGCACCGGACAGTCAGGTTCGACAGAATGGAACAGAGTGACACTGACATGACGACGGAGCGTGGCTGAAGCGAAGCACGCTTCAAGGGAGCGAAACAAAGACACTTTCGTCAAAGAATGTCACGGTGCTTCAGCGATGCACGGTTAGGCCTAGCAGCTTAGCAGCCAATGCACCTATACACCATTGTTTTGGTCAAGTTGTTGGTCAAGAGCGATCTTTCTACCTTGACGCGTCGCTAAGACGTGTACCTTTGATGACAAAAAATGCAAGAAGTTTAGATTGAGGCATAGGGCTGCTGAGGAATTTGGGCGAGAGAACGAAAATAGCTAGGGCGCATGACAAAAAAACAAGAACTCAAGCCACGTAAGCGTACTCCCAGATAGCGCAAAAAAACAACCCATCTATCTTTAACACTAAACATTGTCAGCAGAATTCGAACTCACTGGGAGTTCTAAATGCGTTGGCCTTTGGGTTAATGGGAATTACGGTCATTATCGACAGGACTTTCTGCACAATTTGGCCAATGTTCATCTTATTCTGCCATTCAAAAAACTATAATTGGGAGTATGCTTATATGGCCTGTCCACTTGGATGAACTGAGATAAAAAGCATTTTGTTGAGCATCTGATAACATCGCATGCCGATTTTCATTGTGGGACTGGCTAAGTTGAACAACATAATATGCAAACATCGATCGAACTCACTGCGTTTATATGGCTTGCCTTTCAGATAGACACTAGGAATCACCGTCTAGACCTTAAGCAAAAATCTGCCAATTTTCTTCAGGTTAAGCTAAGCAGCTTGGGCTTTGGAACACACTTTTCACACAAAAAGCAACTCATACGAACTCGTGCATTTACATTGCTTGCCTTTTGGGGGTAAAGTTTACCTGTCACCATAGGCATCGTGGAACGCGCGTGATCACACGCTAAACACACAACAGCCAGCGTGTGTCTATTTATTTATTTGTTGTGTAGGCACTCACTGTGAGCACGTGCATGCGAAGCCAAGTGCAAGCAAGGGTGAAGTGAATCGGGTGACCCCTGGCTGTTTGTCCCAGAAGCTCGCGAAAAAGCCCGCACAGCACAACGACATACAGACAGCTCATCAGCAGCTCATCCTTCTATGCATACACCGAGGGAGGGGGGAACATGGGGTGTCTTCACCACCCTTTTTTTCTTCTCTCTCTCTCTCTCTCTCTCTCTCTCTCTCTCTCTCTCTCTCTCTCTCTCTCTTCTGCTTTTGGTCCCTACCAGGCACGCCTCATTTCCCCGGCAAATTGGCCCCCATCGCCATTCGGGGTCCCCATAAAGCGCCTCAACCGCCTCACGTGAAACCTATGTGCCACAAATACTCTCTCGCCCTCTCGCGACTTGCCACAGCGGCGACAACATCGGCCAAGGAGAAAAAGAAAACGAGAAGGGGGGGGGGGGGGGGGGGGGGGGCGGTTAAGGTAGAGGAGGGAGGGGAGGGGGGGAGGCTACAAAAAAAAAAAGAAAGAAAAAAAAAGACCTGGTGGCTTTTTTACGCATAAAAAACGATTGAGGGCAACAACAACAACAGAAAATGCTTCCATTCCCCACTCCGGTATCTCCGCCCCCCCCCCCCCCCCCCCCTCCTTCCTCCGATTCTCCCCATTCCCCTCCCACACCCCTCATTCTCCTTTTAGTTTAGCCGGGTTCCTCAAGATGTAAAAGAAGTGAAAAGGGCTTGGTGGGGCCCCGGGGTAGGCCCTGACATAATGGGCACTGCGGAATAACCTATGGGCGCTGGAACACCCCGTGAAGCCCAGTGGCAGCCCGCTCTGTCCGCTTGTCGCCGCATTCAACGGCCCGGCCCCCCAAAAAAGAACCTACCCCCTTTCTCAAATGGAAATGTTAATTAGAGAAGATCCACGCTGACTAAAGACGACAATTTGATGGCAGTCAAGGAAGCAAGCAAGGCAAGCGGCGGGCGGCGGCGGCGACAAACCACGACGACGGCGACAGACTGAAAAAGGGGATTCAAATGGAGGAGAGGGAGGGTGGGGGAGGGGGGCGTCTGAAGGGGACGAAGAGGTAGATAAAAGGTGTATGCCACTATTTACGTAAACACTGGTGAATGCATTGACGACTGATCGTTATGACCTTTTCGGGTTACCGAGCAAAAAGGAGAGGACGCAAAGCCAGAACAGTTTTTGTATTGATCTTGTTTTGGGGGTGGTTTTTTTTAAAGGGGGGGGGGGGGGGGGGGGAGGCAAACCTCAGACTGCTGAACACGCTTCTTAATTATAAATACTAATTAGCGTGACGCCTCCAGACTAATTACGCAACATACATGTACTTGTGCGAGTTGAGCGTGTCAGAAACGACCCTATCATCGCCATACAAAAACTGCTTAAACCCCAACATACACACACGCACACACACACACGCACGAGCGCACGCACACACGCACCGCGCGCGCCACACGCACGCACACGCACACCCCCCCCCCCCCCCCCCCCCCCCCCTCAACAACCATTGTAAGAAAGTAACGAAGGAAAGTGATGTACTAATCTAGCTATGTACCATTTTAGTCCAGATGAAAGGAGGACGTTGTTACTACAATTACCACCTTTACTGAAAGACAAGTTCTGTGGTTCCGCCCAGTAATAAGTTCCTGTGTCGAAATGAAAACACCGAATATCTTGATGAAAAAGAAAGAAGTCCCTGATGATACTTTTTCACTTTACCAACTATGTGACTATAAAGTACTAAATACCAAATGGTTTTAAACCCACCAGGCAATTTACAAAAAAATCGTGTTACACATGCTCACGCACGCACATACACACACACACACACACACTCTCTCTCTCTCTCTCTCTCTCTCTCTCTCTCTCTCTCTCTCTCTCTCTCTCTCTCTCTCTCTCTCTCTCTCTTTTGTTCTACTTTCGTGGGCCAAATAAAACAATTGTGTCACACACGCATAACTCTCTCTCTCTCTCTCTCTCTCTCTCTGACACGTTTCACTTTACCAACTATGTGACTATAAAGTACTAAATACCAAATGGTTTTAAACCCACCAGGCAATTTACAAAAAAATCGTGTTACACATGCTCACGCACGCACATACTATAAAGTACTAAATACCAAATGGTTTTAAACCCACCAGGCAATTTACAAAAAAATCGTGTTACACATGCTCACGCACGCACATACACTCTCTCTCTCTCTCTCTCTCTCTCTCTCTCTCTCTCTCTCTCTCTCTCTCTCTCTCTCTCTCTCTCTCTCTCCCCCCATCGGTGGGCCAAAGAACGAAAATGCCATCTAGTTGCTTGTTTAGTAGCACAATGATATCAACCACCTCATTGGCTTATTGACTCGTCCGTGCTGGCCAACTGCTGTTGTCATATCTTCGGTTACAAAAGCTGTTAAATCAAGTCGAGCCAATCCGAGGACTTCGTTGTTGTTTTTAACTGTTCCTTCGATGCATCTCAATTGACAACTGCATGCACAGCTGGCCCACATCCATCCACCACCACACTATTCTACTTATCAACGCAATTTTAGGGTCTTTTTTTTTAATAACCAGTCAACCCTTATCTTCTTCCAGCAAAATATTTCTAAGGATTTGATGTACAATTTCACTCAATGCATTGCATTCATAATTTTGAGATTTGTTCATCTTTTGAGGCCCCTTCTGTGAGAGACGATACGTTTTGAAGTCCATCACTCAAAGCGTTACATTTACATTTTTGAGATTTTTTCATCGATAAATTTGAAGTCCATCGATCGATGCTAGAATGTTTGCAATGCCGCCGATGTGCCATGAATGAAACGCTGATTGTGAGTTAATTTATTATGAAATAAATACTGAATGATTATTAATATATTTCTACACGCAAAACATTAGAACACGCAATACATTAAATATAGCAACTCAATATTTAGAGCTACTACTCTCACTTCACTACAGCCTTATTGACAGCTTTTTATTTCTCTGAGAGCGGTGTGGTCAACGGCTTTGACGGCCATGGAACATTGGTCATCAGGGAAGGACCGTGAGTCCCAAACCAGGAGGCATTGCACAAACAAAACTACGCTGCAGATTTGGGCATCAGTTTGGCCTTTAGGAACCATGCTTACCCCAACTCCGACTGTGAAATCTTCATGGGCCGGAAAATGGGGATGCATTGGAATGCATTTCCAGAACAGAAGTTGACTTTTTCTGTTATCTGGAGGTCATAATCAGATAATACGACTGACAATCGCACGCTTAAAATATTTCACAACAAAGTCCAGAAAATGCTCTTGATGTTTCACATTCGCTGACCCCAAACAAAGATCTTCGATTAATTTAGTATTATTAGTATTTCCTTATATATTTTTTTTATTATTATAACAAAAACACTAAACAGTAATCCAGCATCTTTCTCGTCATTTCAGAAATGCAAAATACAATAGAAAAGTCGTAAGAATTTAGCCATGCATTTTGTATTGTTAGTAATAAAACTGGTTGTAAGCCTACTGTGTTGTGGTCGATTTGCTACATTTAATAAATAACCAGGATTCGACTCGCTTTCGGGGTCCTTTCATGCAACAGTAAGGCCGAAATCGAATACGGCGTCAGACCAGTTCTTATGGCTTGCGCAGATGTGCGGGAAGGGTTGTTCAATACAGCTAATTTAGAGCAGAACGTGAGACAACTGTCAACTGCCCAGGATATGATCTCTCTCTCTCTCTCTCTCTCTCTGTCTCTCTGAGTGTGTGCGTGCGTGCGCGCTCGTGCTCGCGTGTACGTGCGTGTGTCCATGCACGCATGTATCGCAGGCTGGTGCACTTGATGCACGTGTGAAGTGTGTGCGTGGGTTTGCGGCGTGTGTATGTGTGCATTCTGCATGTGGTGTCAGTCTGAGTTGGCCTTTAGGCTGTTTACAATGTGAACATGATCTGACTGTCACTGTGGTATTCTCAAAATGGATTCGTTCTCAACATGTCTGCGCATGTGCGAAGAGTTAGGGATAGGTTTATGGTTAGGGTAGGGATAGGGTTAGGCTTAGGGTCAATTTAGTGTCGAATACACATAAGATAAAATTTGATAGTACGTCATAATCGATATCCCACATACGCAGACATGTTGAGAACAAATCTATTTTGAGAATGTCACACCGGTTGTTTGTTCCAGGTGAACGGATGGCCAGGGGCACGAAGGAATGATGATGTCCACAGCTCTACCAATAACAGTGCTAAGCTTCGTTTATATCTATGGCTGGGGCCTACCGCGTGTGAATATCAAAACACTGAATGTTAAGGTGTCTCTTCCAGCATTGAAATTTAGTTGGAAGTGGCGAACAGAATGGCGACCGAGCGTAACCACGGAGACAAGGTCATCGCCACATCTTACTCAAATTCAATGCTGAATGTGACACCTTAACAACGAGGTTTTGGTATTCATACACAGTGGTCCCCAGCCATACGCATATGCGTCGTTTAATTTTTTTTCCAAGCCGAAGGTTCGGGGAACTATTGTTTCTGTCTGGTCCGTCCGTGCCTCCGTCCGTCCGTCCGGCTATTCGTCCGTTTTTCTCAAACACTATTCAGTCTATCATCATCAAATTTGGTATACTAGTTTGCGAAGATGCAAGCTATCCACTGATGTATTTAGTTTTACATTAAGGTCAAGGTCGCGCCAGGTACGGGGATCAAACCCCAAAACACATAATCGCTAATATCTCGAAGTTTTGCATGTATTTCAATGCAGTTTGTTTCACAACATTTCTTGATGAATGGTCTATAACACAGTTGTCATGAAGTTTTTTGTGGATAAGCCCGCTGTGCCCTAGGCCCTTTGTGTCACAGGCCCAATATGTCCCACTTCTTTCCGGCCGTCTACCGTCCGTGCGTGCGTCCTGTTTTCAGTTCTCAATGGTCTCCCCGCTGTGTGTACAGCCGACACATTCCGATTTCGGAGTAGCTCGGCGATGCTGCGAGGGGACTTTGCAGCCGCTCGGCGTTGCACTTGTTTATTATTACATTTGTTTTCTTGTTGCAACAAACATAATTATTCTAATTTTCAGTAATCCAAAATGTTATGCCTTTTCTAAATTCTAATATATACAATGTAAATAACAATGTGAATAAAAATCACAGGGGAAAAACGTAAGGAGGTTCTACAGTTGATTAATTACTAAATGCCTTATTTCACTTTTAACTAGATTTTTAGTGATATTAAGTATGCAGAAAATAGGACAAGAGTGTTAAAGCGGTGTGCATGTTAAATATAAAGGCACGTGCAGCTCGTTCATTGTCATTTCCCCCCTCCTGACAAGGGGTAAGAAGAGCACTTCACTACCCAGCTATCAAAGTGTCGTCCATTCGCTGTGGAAGCAGTGTCTAATGACAGTCCCTGGACACCTCCCTTGTCTATCTGATAGACCGCACAGCTCGCGTTACCCTCGATCGTTTTTAACAGAAAGAAATAACCTACACCCACATACAACCCACGATCCCACCAAGGGAAAAAAAATGACAGAGGGACATCGGTCAACGCTGTTCAGATTCTCTTAAATTTCCAAGGGCAAAAAAAGAATCATTTCTATTTTCTACAGCCAAACGATGAGGTACTGGGTGAAGGAAGATAGGGCAGGGTGTTGTGTGTCCCTCCTGATAAGACCTACGTCCTCTCCCTGACAGATAATCACAGAGAGAAGGGAACAGTGAAACCAGGGTTGCAATGACGATACGGGTGGGGTAGGGGGGTGGGGTGCTTAGAACAGGAGGAGAGGACGGAATCGTTCCTACCTGTGTTGGGATTCTCTTTCCTGGGGGGCTGATTCACCTTGATGCCTGATCCCCCCTTCCTGACAAGGCCACGGAGGCAGATGAGGGATCCTTTAAAATGGAAATGGAGGGGCAGAAAATCCGGCTGTTTGACTGGGATTAGTCCCTCGTGGTTTTCCTCTTCCTGACGACCCTAAGCGCTTAGAAACAAGTCCTGTAACAAGTCCTCCCCGCGGGTAGACACGGCTACTCCAGCACCTCTTATCACGCAACCACTAATCCGCCGCAGGCAGCTTCAGGGGTGAAAACATGAATATCAGCCAATTTTGTTCTTGTATTGCCACACCACACCGTTAGACTCCCGCTGTCAAAGAAAGATTTCCACACATACTCCGTGCAATGCACATTGAAGAAGAAACACCTCCAGGGATCTTGGAATATTTCTTAAAATAGCGCTCAATAATAAAAACAACCAAACAACGACAATAATAAAAGAAACAACCACAAATTAAAAAACAACAACACACCACACAAAAAACAACAACAACCGCACGTTGCTGATCGATGCTGATGGACAGAAAAGTCGCAAGATCAGTATTACAGCAGTAAAACTACAGGTTCATAAAACCCAAATCCTCCAACATTATCCGGGATCTGGGGAGATTAACACTCAATCAGCTTCTAAACTTAGGGGCATTTTCACGCTTTTATATAGTGTCGCTTCCTTTACCACCACCTTCCAACCTCTCCCGAGTACTTCAAAGTAGTTCCAGCGCGTGCACAAGGGTGCGTGATTCGGCCATCTTTGCCCACAAAGAAGCGGAGGAATTTATGCAAAGGAGGGGGGTCGGGAAATTGTGCCCGCTCCCCATTTTCCAATCCTTGTCCCCCTCTCACCCATCGCATGTCCCCATTCCTGCGCGAAGCCCAACGGCCGTGTTATGGAGGTTTGCAAGTTTTAAAACATGACAACAGATAGTGATACAGTAGATACCGGTTTTCAAAGGAATAAAGGGTTTTTCTGTAGATGGTAACAACACGGAAATTGTCAACTGTGATTATTTATTGCTGCTCCTTGCAAACATAAATCACTATCTTAGATATATAACTAATTATGAATATGTGTACCGGAAACTGAAACAGAAACAAAAGCAGACGACAATTTTGTGTAATGTAATTTCCTTTCACTCATTCCTGAAGAAAAAACCGTTGACTTTTGAAAGCTTGAAAAAATGGTGTTCGTATGTTTACTTTGAGAAACATAATTATGATTATGTGTGCGTTTGTTGAGTGTTGGTACATAGGCCTATGTGTCTGTTGTGTTTTCTATTTTCTTATGAAATCCATGTTGACGTTATCTTATGGATAAAACACACACCCAAACAATGTTACATTGTTACTTTGTATAAAAGAAAAGAATAAAACTGGTCTCTCGATATTTCCAACTACTCCGTACACGATTTCCCTATTTTTTGAGTTCCAACTTTTCTCTAAAGAAAAAAACCAATGTTGCATAGTTTTCTACAAACAACAATTTCGCCAAAGCCTTTTGCACCTTACGCATGTACGAACACAGGAAATAATTTGGACACAGATGATGGTCAAGAGGGAATAAAATATTGTGATCCGTAACCATAACATCACAAACAACGTAAAACAAAATTAGTGTTAGTGCATGGAGAATAACGGGCTTTAGTGTTATGCAACAGAAACTCTTATTTGCAATGTACTTGTGACATCTAGCTGCTCAGATGAGCAAACTTGAATAGCACACGAGTAACTTGTGTATTAAGCTATTTGGTCGTGGTAGAGCCTATTCGACTTTTACAGAAGATGTCATGTGTTTAGAATAGGGAGAACACATTCTTACCAAACCGACAAAAAAGGGCAAACTAATGATAACAGCGACAGCAACATCCTTTTGTTTTTAAATCCACTTTTCAAGAGCAATACGAGATTTCAGGAATAAAATCAAATTTATCCATTTTATACGCGTGTACAGTTTCATACGCCATTTATCCTCCCTCTCCTTCCCTCCCTTCCCTCACACCAAGCCCTTTCCCCTCACTCATTCTAGTGTGCCTCATTCTCCTCACTCCTGCTTGTCTTCTCTCCCACCCTAACCTTGTTACAGCCCCTCCCTCAACTCTGTCATGTGGAGTAGTGTGGTGTGTGTGTGGTGCATGCGCGCGCGCGTGTGTGTATGTGTGTGCGCGCGTGTGTGTAAGCGAGTGCAGTCGTATATGTTCGAGGCTTAAGATCAACCTCGCTCAGTTCCATTTTTCCCTCGGTAGTTGTCATTGTCAAAGCTTGAGGAGATCGCACAATGAAGGACGGGACCTGGCTCCTTGTCACTGACTGTTGATCGTCACTGGGTTGTTTCAACACAAAGTGGCCCAAGACTATATTTTCGCGTGCGCGTGTGTATATGTGTATGTGTGTGCGTGTGTGCGCGTGACGTGCCTGCGTGCGTTGTGTGTGTGTGTTGTGTGTGTGTGTGTGTGTGTGTGTGTGTGTGTGTGTGTGTGTGTGTGTGTGTGTGTGTGTATGTGTGTGCGTGCGTGTGCGCGTGTGTGTGTGTTAATCTGTTGTCTTTTCAGGTGATATTTTCCCAGAACAGATGTAAACAATCGCTTATAGTATCACACAAGTAAAGCTGGCCTTCACTTTGATTTTGAAAACCTACATTTCTTTGTCTTTGCGTTATCTCTTGCATCTTAACTGTTACAGTTTTAAACCTTGCTAAGCGGGAATGTCTGTGCAGTTATTCATACCATGTCGACTTTAAGTCTTAACCTTGAACATGACAATTTGTTGTCGTGGGTCATGTTCAAAGTTGTTTCACATTTGTTCAAGTTACACCCCCGAATAGCCTCCAAACATGGTAAGTTAAGTAGATTAGCTCAAGGTTATGAACCATGCAAAGTACTGACGACCTTGTTGACCTTGACGTTTCTTTGCCTGTCGCAATATCTTGTAAGCCAGCGCATACAGTCACATCAATTTCATAGAATGGCATACACATATTGCCCAAAGCTGGTGTCCTGTGGGGCAGCCGTAATGTTCCTGACCTTGACCTTTCAGGGGCGGATCTGGGGGCACAGATAACATAAGTAATTATTGTCACCATCCTTTTAGTCACTCTCATCAAGGCCATCGTGTGCTTGTGCGCATGCGTGCATAAGCGCGCCAGTTTGCTCGTGAGGTAACGGGAAGGAACTCTCCAGGGGAAATGAGCAAGGCGGAAGGGTGAGCATGGGCAACCAAGCCAGCAGGCTACCTAATGACCTGCGTCCTTTGCATTGCGCTTCCCACGTTCCTCTGTCTTTCTAAACTGCGCTAAAGGCCGTCTGTCTGTCTTTCCATGGGTGTATGGCATTGCTGTGAGGTCTTTAAACAACGGGAGAACAATTGCAACTGGACCGAGAGCCTGTGGATTGTGTGTGTATGTGTGTGCGTGCGTGCGTGCGTGTGTGTGTGTGTGTGTGTGTGTGTGTGTGCACGCGCGTGCGTGTGTGTGTGCGAATGTTGTGTGAGTTGGGAATGGGCGACAATACAATGCTTTTTATATTTTAGTCTAATAGTAATCAAAATGCTGTAATCTTTGTTGTCTACACAGAAATCCCGTCCGTGGCCAACCAGCTGTGGATTCCAACCCGTCATGGCTTGCTGGACCCATGACGGCTCAACGACCCTCAAGACACACAACAACAGGGTCGTTCCTGCGCCCTTGCCGGCCATCAGCACACGGGCATGCTTGAACGGGGCAGAAAACCCCTTCAAGTTATCTGTCCAAATACCATTAACCCCGCAGGGACCCTCTTGCAGCCACACAATTGGAGAGAAGGGGGGTAGCCAGGCACGCGGAGCATCACGCAAATTAGCACCCCGCTTGATTTCCTGTCCGTAAACAACAACAGAGGATCGGAGGGTAAGCCGCCATGCCTCACCTCCCCGCGACCTTGCCGTGACACGACGACCCCCGGGCCCCACTGTGGAATGGCTGCCTCCTTTGAGGTCCTGCTTGGCCATGTTCACCCACACCAGATCAGTTTACTTAGTCCCTGTCTTTCGGGACGACTGACAAACGCTTTCGACCGTTCACAATGGAAATGACGCCGCGATCCCCTTGAGTAGATTTGGAACTAATAGGTCTACCTTTTGTCTTCCAGCTTGGTTGAAAAAACAACAACCCCCAAAACAAGTTCCTACTGTTGAACTGACCTGTCTGTAGACAGTGTGTTTGTTAATCAAAGCGAGCCATTTCAACACATAGGCATTTATTCACTTTACATATTGCTTGTCCAATTTGCATACTCCTTGTCTAACTGTCCTCGAAATGGTTTTTCTTTTCTATTGTAAAAAGTAAAAGATAACCAGAAAAGTACGAAAGAGAGTTATTATCACAGCTTTCATATTATTGTTGCACGTTAGAAAGCATGGCAAACAAGCCATGAAGAAAGAAGAAAAAATGGTGCTTTACGTCCTCTCGGTCAAAGTCACATATGGGACATTTGTAAATACAAAGATGGTGGGAACAATACTGGCTGCAATGCCCGGAGGCAGTGCAACACCAGTAAAGTCCCGAGTTTTTATCAATATAGATATGTGTAGCGGTAACCACGCCTCGGATAAACCTCATCGGTTATGGTACCGCCACAAAAAATTGAGCCATGTTTTCGCACGTCAGTTTATATTAATGGCATTAACAAACAAAACAAATATTGTATTTGTACAGCATTTTCTGCATCGAGGATCCAAAAGTAAGTGTTAAAAGGAATCAAATGGGGTATCTTTTGTTCGTAAGATTTCCAACATTATCGGTTTTTGTTGTTGTTGAGCCACTACTGTTTCTATACACGAACACGCTACATTTGTGACAGGCTCTCTCACTCTCTCACCATCATTGATTTATCAATAATAATGAAATGCAGAGACAAATATTGATGGTGTTGTTACTCATGATGACCCGATATCATTGGCTTTTCATCGGATATTATATAATAGTAATGGATCTAAAGAACTGAAGTATATTATGTTCTTATTGTTGGAGTTTTTGATAATATTAACTGGTTAACATAAGATGTTGACGATAATGGTGATGAAGACGAAAGCAACTAAATGACAATGGCATGCACCAGTATAATGCTGTCGTCGATGTTTTAACCATTTGTGTCCCACAAAACCTCTGGTTTTCTTATGACAATAACAACGTTGTTCTTGTTCTTGTTCCATCATTTGTAATCAACACTAGCAGCAACGCCCCACGGTTGTTACGCCCTGCGCTCGCTTTGCTTTGCGACAGCTTTTCCCCGGCACAGGTCTTTAGAATAGCAGTTGCCAGGATAGCACTTCAAAATGTCTCCCACTCACAGTAGACCATGTTTACGGAGCCCCCTCGGCTCTCACTGTGCTATTCGGCCTACAAAATGTATTCCACTGCATTCACCTGTTGATATGCTGATCAAGAATATATTATATGGTTATAGGGCTCTGTGGCCAACGGTTTGGGCACAATCGCCTGGACAGACAGACAGACACACACACGGATACACATTTTAGCCGAATAATAGTAGTTATTGAAGGTCAAACTTCAAGGTCAAAGCCAGAACGCCAATAATTTATGTTTGGGTGTCTTCTACACAAGGTGAAACACTGCCACACAAAATTTAAAGCGATTCTGCCAAGATTCTGTGAAAGATGTGGCTAAAACACAAATTACTAGACCCTAACCACTTTTAAGGTCTACCAATCTCATTGACCTTGACCGGTACACCATATTCATAACTACCAAAAGTCAATGCACATACATACAAAGTTTGAAGTCTGTGTGAAAGATATGGCCTGTAAACGAAATTAAGGTTTTCAAGGTCATACGTCAGTCAAGGTCAAGGTCAGCACGGTCACAATTTTTATATGGGACCATATGTGTACCATGATACACCACCACACAACTTTGAAGCGAATTGGTGCACCAGTTCATGAGTTACAGGGTGAGCAAACATCTTACAGAAAAGCGAGTCTTTCTTGGCGGAGGTTTGCACTGGAGGTTCATAATTTAGATGAGACCATCTAAGTACCATGACACGCCCCGACACAAACGTTGAAGCGATTCTGTCTAATGGTATGTGAGTTACAGAAAAGTGAGTCTTCCTTTGCGGAGGTTTGTACGAGAGGTTCAACTTTTCCATGGAAACATCTGTGTACCATGATACATCAGCACACAATATGTGAAGTGATTATGTGCATTGGTTCATGAGTTACAAGGCACACACACACACACACACACACACACACACACACACACACACACACGTACTCATACACACAGACGCCAAATGAATTGTATTATATAGGTATATATTGTAGAATTCATACATTCTTATAATACAATGCTAACCTCTTCCAAATCGCAAATTGAGTGTCATGGAATGACTGAATACAGATCATCCCAATAACGTGATAAAACCCAGTGTACTCGTAATAGGCCTACCACAACGCGATGACATTGTGTTTCAATATGTCCCCCCCCCCCCCCACACACACAAAACACACTACATATGCATGCAAAGTGAACCTTTCCCCCATTTTTCCCCCTTTTCTCTTTCCCTGTGTAGTGTCTCCAAGAGTTTCTACAGTCACCGAGTTGAATAAAAGACACATCTCCACCCCAGTCCCCCAACCCCTCCTCCTGCTTAACCTTGCAAATCAACCCGACGTGTATAGATAGTCTCCGGTACGCAGTATAGGGCCTAGTAGTAGTAGAGGGGGGCACATGTGTCGGTAATTGTGCTCGCGGGCAATATAATGCTCCGTACAGACCAAACGGTCGTCCGGGCCTCTGGAATTGTCGGGTGAGAAACTGATCTGTATCGCTTTCTCCCCGGGCCTCCGTTCTCATAAATAATTCAGAAGGCG
>JAGGCT020001491.1:0-15000 GCA_017654935.2 Phymorhynchus buccinoides
ACAAATATATGTATTACAAACAGTCTATATACTTACATAATATCAATATAGACCTAGAGTCCACATGTATAGGCCTTTGCAACTAGGGTTATTAACGCCCTTGACAGTGAGAGTAATTGCTCTTGCTGGTCAGTACTGACAAGGGCATTCACTCTTGCGAAAGGCAGCCATTTAGTGGCATCAAATAGGGGTTATTGGCAAGAGTTATCCCCCTGTCTGGTCAGTACTGAACTATCTTCCCCCACCCTCCAAGGGCATTCACTCTTGCAAAAGGTGTTCTTTGCAGACCCCCCCCCCCCCCCCTATCTAAACATTTATGCTTATATGTGTATGCATGATGTCTATCTGTCTGTCGTTTCCGACTACGACTGCCAGATAGCAGAATGGGCAGCTGGTATTCTGGCGGGCTGGGCGATAATTTGTTTATCATGGAGAAGCCTTGCTCGTGGTACATCCCCACTCTCTCGGCCAAAGGGACTTGAGGACATCTGGCGTTGGGGAAGGTCCCCCAAAGGCCAACCAATCCCTTTGGCTGCAGCAGTGGAGCCAGTGCAAATGCCCACTTGTTAGAGAGTCATACTCGTCCAGAAAAGACTTAAGCTGTACCATGAATTTCCAACATTGTAAGAAAGCATTGTACTGCCCTCATTTTACTATTGGCCCTTACTACAGCTAGCTAATGTCAACCAGTGACGATAAAAGCCGTTTGAGCATAAAGGGCAATATGCTGAGGCCTGTGTACGGAGCCCGCGCAGAGCTCTCCGACTAAGTACAGGGTTTCCCATGCCCATCATGCCAAAGAGCATGCCGATCCAGGATCGGACTGTTCAGCCACCAGAGGGCGTGCCGCCAGGGACTTCCCCACTGATCCTTGGACCCGAGGAACCTGCCATCATCATTCACGAACGGTCTGCATTAAACATAGCATGCTTATGTACAGTCTACATAAAACACAATAACGCTTACGCAGGCCCACAGTCTAACGTAATACCTGGCTCTCTGACAGAGAGCAGACCTTCACCGCAAACCTGGTACTGCACGCAGTACCTCCAGGATCTGCTCCAAGCGCTGAATGATACTTGTGGTTGGTTGATGGTTCGTTTCACACGGTGTTCTTTGAAGCCGAGCGGACGCTAAACCGCTTAAATGACAAAAATAGTCCAACGTGACTGCGGTCACTCAGACGGAAGGAAGGAAGGAATGAACCCAACTTTCATCCATTCACTCTTGACAGAGAGTCCAGACGAGCGGCCATCCTTCGCCAGCACGAGCCGGACCCCACGGTGTGGCCCACCAAGTCGGACAGCCTGGTGGTCAAGCGGACGGAGGGCTACGCGGCCAGCGAGAGGATGCTGCACGACAAGTTCGTCGTGCTGTGCTCCGTGCAGGACGGGGAGGTGCTGGGGGATGCCGAGCTGGTGTCCAGCCTGTCCTCTCACATGCACACCGTCGTCTGCACCAGCAACGTGCAGGTATGGGACACGTATTGAAACAGTACCTCCTAAGGATAGAGATCTCTATCTCAAGGGCAAATAATCCAAAAGCTATGAAACTTTCAACATGGATACTACTGGTAGGGAGCTATAATTATATAGACCTTGGTTCTGCACATTAAGATACACTCTTCACATAATATATCTTTATAAATACACTCCCGTGTGTCCCCAGATCTTGGTTTTGGACATTAAGATACACTCTTCACATAATATATCTTTATAAAGACACTCCCGTGTGTCCCCAGACCTTGGTTCTGGACATCAAGACACACTTCACATAATATATCTTTATAAAGACACTCCTGTGTGTCCCCAGACCTTGGTTCTGGACATCAAGACACACTCTTCACATAATATATCTTTATAAAGACACTCCTGTGTGTCCCCAGACCTTGGTTCTGGACATCAAGACACACTCTTCACATAATATATCTTTATAAAGACACTCCTGTGTGTCCCCAGACCTTGGTTCTGGACATCAAGATACACTCTTCACATAATTATATTCTCCGCTCCTGGGAACAGGGGATTTTTCCTCACTTTGCACTAGGCCTTGCGGTCTGAACGTGGAGTCTTTCGGATGAGACGATAAACCGAGGTGCCGTGTGCTCATGCACTTAGCACACGCTAAACCCAGTGGCAACGAAACAGTTGTTATTTGGTCAAAATTTACCCACCCACCCTCCCTTCCTTCCTTATCAGTCACACAAAAATTGCATGTAAAAAAAAAAGGGTGGCACGCCTCTGGCTGCAACGCACTCTCCAGGTGGGAGCAACCCGAATTTAACAGAGACGCCTCTGTGACTATTATGTACCTAACCTAACCTAACGTATTATATTTTTATAAAGACACATTCTCCGTGTGTCCCCAGACCTTGGTTCTGGACATCAAGAACCTGGACCGGGTGACGGGTCGCCGCAACACGCTGACCCTGCAGCTGCTGAAGGAGGGCGTGGTGGACAAGCTGGGCGTGAGGAAGGGATCCCAGCACGGGCACCAGGTGCCCTTCCTCCACTTCCTCCACGCCAAGCTCACCGAGGAGGAACTGCCCGAGAGGAAGGCGCTGCCTCCGCTCAAGGTGAGCTTTGTTTTGCTTTCTTTTTTTTTCTCCCCGGGGTGTGTGTGTTCTGTTTTGCCCTTTTTCCACTTTTTGGTTTTTTTGTTTTGTTCACGAGTCAACAGGCTTTATTTGAAGAAAAGGCTCGATGACTCCCTCTTTTACGGCCGTGCACCACACATCCAACCAGAGTCGAACGACCATCCAACTCCCTTTTTCCACTTTGTCCTTTCCTGTTTTGCTCTTTCCTATTCAGGCTTGGGTTGTGTGGGTTTTTTGGGTAAGGGAATTAAACTCGAGGCACTGTCGTTTTTGTCCGTTTCATCCTTTGCGAAACACGCGCACATGATTGCTATAATATTGTGCTACGTCAGATAATTAGCATGGCTATCTACATCTTGAAGTGTATATTATTGGGTTTTATTATTTAGTATACAATCAATCCGCGAGTTGATGTTTACTTAATATTATACGTACGATTCCTATTCAGTACTTTAGGTTAAGATTGGCTCAAAGATGAAGCAGACAAGTTTTATTGATATCGGTTGTAACTGTCATTGATATTGGGTATTTGTGCGTCCTTTGATTGGAGCACTTTCAAATTCTAAGACTTCTGATAATTTGTGTTTTCAATGAAAATGTTTTATTAATGTTGATAAATAAGAGAAAACATTTCTTAAAACCGTAAGGTGATCGTGAGCATACATTGGCTTAAATCTAGTAAAGATAAAAGATGCAATGAAAATTCAGATATATTAAATGCAGTCTGTTATTTTATTCAAAATGTCTGACAGATTAACACGTTATCTAAATTCTTTTCATCATGCGAATTCATGCCGTATTTTTCTTTCTTGGTTATATCTGTTGATATTCAGTGTGCTTTTCCATCCACAATAAACTTAGGCCTGTAGTCAACCCTGGTGCAGTCTGTTGCAACTAGATGTGATTGTCTTGGTGTTGGTTTTTCAATGATTTTGCCATTTTGTTCATGCCCCTGAAAATTCAAAGTGTTTGTGTGTTTGTTTGTTTGTTTGCTTGCTTTTCGGCATAGTTTCTATGGGATTCCCACATACGTGTTCAATCATTGCTGTTGTTCCTTTTCAACATTTACTGTAATTTGTGTTACAGCCAATCTTGTGTAACCTAGCTTAAATATTCAGTGAGTACAATGTATAAGCATTTCGCTTGTTGTACTCCTATTCAAACGTTGTCGTTGCTGCTTTATTGTGTACTTTGGAATCACATTCGTTTAAACCAGATGCGCGCTGTGTGTATGTTGGGCAGACCACCAAAGCCCTGCCTAGCAAAGAAGTGCAGACCCAGCACAGGCTGGAGCGCTACGTGCAGGGCAAGGCGGAGCTGGTGGAGCCCTGCGTGCCGGGCAGCCTCATCTACAAGGACATGATGGAGGAGAAGGCCCGCATCCGATCCAACATCCGCCGCCGGAGCAACATCGGCATCAACGCCATGCTCCGAGACGCCAGGCGCAAAATGAACCGCAGGAAACCCCGGAGCCGGCGGGAGATCGTGGAGTCCCTGAAAGAAATGATCGAGGCCGAGCTCGTGGACGCCAGTGACGGACCTCAGAAAGGGCAGCAGCAGCAGCAGCAGCAGAACAAAAACGCTTCCAGTAATAAAGGGCCGGGCGATCCTTTCCCTAAGCCTCCGGGTCTCACGCCTAGGAGACCTTCCCAGGCTGATTCGGTGAAATCCACGAGTAGCGATACTCCTCGAAGACCTTCTCTGACAGGAGAGACCACTCCGCGGAGAAATTCATTAACAGGGGAGACCTCCCCGAGAAGGGGGTCTTTAACCGGAGAGGTCCCGGCTCCTAGAAAACCTCTCCTTCAGGGCGAAAGCCCCCGCAACGGCAAAGACCCTTTAAAGAAATCGGCCCTGGCCAAGACCAAAACCGGGGCCGAGGTGGGCGTTAAGAAAAAGGTCACCTTACCTCCGCTGGAAGCCAGTCCCCGAAAGCCTCACCAGGACACGCCTAGGGGGGACTCGAACCCCAAGTCCAACAAGGTTCAGCTGAAGCCCATAAAAGGTCCCGACACGCCTCGAGCCAGGTCCCACAGTAAAGGAGACGCCAGTTTGCCCCAGATCATCGAGGAGCGAGAGGAGACCATGGAGTCTGGGAGGGATTCCAGCGAGCCTTCTGCCGTGAGCTCCGCACAGAGTCAGTACGTCAAGAGGGAAGTGCGGGCCTCTTCGGATGGGGTCACCCCTCCCAGCGGATCGGCCAAACGAATGCCTCCTCTGGCAAAGGTAATGTCTGGAATTGGTGGTTTAAGCTTTATTTTACACAATATGAGCAGCAACAAGTGTGCTCATTATAATTTACAGTACAAATATATATAAAATTGGTTGTTATGAGAGTGCATGTTTTGGTTGATGTTAGCCCGAATGAAGTTTGGGCCAACAATATAGTGCGTGTGTTTGCTGGTCAGTCGTGTCCGACCATGACCTGCAGATGGCAGAAGAGGAGACTGCTATCCCGGAAACTATGGCTTCAACTTTGTTAAAAGTAAAGATGCCTTGCCCATGATACGTCCCCACTCTCTCTCGGCCAAGAGGACTAACGCTAGGACAGTTTGGCGTGGAGGCATGGATGGTCCCCAAAGTCCAACTGGCCATCAAGAATCCAGCACAGAACCATGCAATTCCACCTGGTTTGAAAACCACAGTCGTTCACATAAGATCTGCAGCATTGTTGTTCGTTACTGTTATAGAAAAGTTGGAGTAAAAGCTATATATGGTCACCAGGTTTGATTCTATAAAGGGAACAATTGCTGCTTTTGTGAATGTCAGTGTCTCTGAAACTCGGAGGCATTGCACTGGCTCTTAGTCTAAAGGGCCAGCCACACGTGCACCAAAATCGCACGAATGTATGAAGCGATTCGATCACGTGGTCTCGATGCGCAAATCACATTTCGAAGGGTAATTGCACAAACGTGTTATCACCCTTCTTACACGTTTAGGCAATTGCCCCTCGATTTGTTCTATGAGACCACGTGATCGAATCGTATCGAACAGTCGTGCGATTTTAGTCGACGTGTGGCTGGCCCTTACAGTCGTACGGATATTTTGATTTCTGGTGCCACCCCCTTCGCTAACTAAACTTTCTTTGTCATCTTGGCCCAAGAATGGGAATGTACCCTTGGCAAGACACTTCTACCCTCAATAAATTGCAGCCCGTTGTTCCCCCCTTAAGAGCAGTTGCCTTCTCTCTTACTAGCTGGAGATGATGGTGGCATGCCACTGACACATTCTAATATTGTCTGAATGGTTATGGTGCTAAAGCATCAGGCTAAGTCTGTCTGCTGTGCATGCTTATGAATTGCCATGCAACAGAGTTTATCATAGCTGAGCCTGGACCAGTCCTCTCGCCTGTCTTTCCGTCTTCCTGTCGATCTGTCTTTATTACTTTCATCATGACAATGTATGCGTGTTTAGTCATTATAAATTGCAAGCCAGTCATTTCCGCATGTGGGGTGATGTCTAACTTAGAATGTTGCTCACATCTTAATCATTGAATTGCCTTTGTCTGAATGCTATTTGTGAGTACTCTTTGAATGATTTGACTATTTTCAATATTTAGCGCCCCATAATGATGATGATGACGACTACGAGCGTGCTGCTGCTGCTGCTGCTGCTGCTAGGTCTACTGATGATGATGAAGGGATTTGAGGACAGCTGGTGTTGGGGAAGGTGCCCAAAGGCTAACCCAGACACACATGCATGCACACACACACACAAACATACACGCGTGCACGCGTTGGGGAAGGTACCCAAAGGCCAACCCAGACACACATGCACACACACACACACGTGCGCGCGTTTGGGAAGGTGCCCAAAGGCCAACTCAGACACGCATGCACACACACACACACACACACACACACACACACACACACACACACACACACACACACACACACACACACACGCACGCACGCACGCACGCACGCATGCATGTACGTTTGTGATATGCATCGATGCTGAGCCGCTGCTGTTGTCGATGTCGACGATGATGACCATGATGACGATAGGCCTACTGACTGACATCTACCCTTTTTCAACCATCCACAGGTGGAACTTCGTCGCCCAGGGCACGTTCCCAGCGACCGCTGGAGCATGGCGCTCAAGTTCGTCAACCAGCGCATGCACGACAGCTTCACGGAGCAGCTGCTCTCAGACGGGGCCGACAGCCCCACGGTGAACGACTACGAGACCTCGGAGAACAGCCTGCAGCTGCTGGAGTCCCGCATCAAGCAGTTCCACGTCAAGTACGGAGAGTTCAGCCCGGTCAGGCTCAACCTGAAGCTGCCGAAACTCAGGAGGTTCAAGCTGGATCTTGAGGTGGGGGGTTTGGTGTGCGTGTGTGTGTGTGTGTGTGTGTGTGTGTGTGTGTGTGTGTGTGTGGAGGTTGGAGAGAAGAGAAATAACAGGATGTGTTTATTAGTGTTGTGAGTGAAGGGAGAGAGAGAGACGGTAGAGAGAGAGAGAGAGAGAGAGAGAGAGAGAGAGAGAGAGAGAGAGAGCGAGCAAATATGTATTGACAACTGTTTTACAAACCTTATGCCGAGGGGGTACATGCGCAATACTTTAGATAAACTAAGAAGCACAAGATATGAATTAACGAGAGAGACAGAGACAGAGAGGGACTCAGATGAGGGGGAGAGGGGGAGATTCAGAAAGCTTAATGCAATCAACAGAAGCTTCAAATGACGTGGATGGTACATGTTTTCTCCAAATAACTAAACTAAAGTAACAAATATCTGAAAGGAAAAAACCTGAAAGGGTAGCAAAGAACAGAGAGAGAGAGAGAGAGAGAGAGAGGGGGGCATATTTAAGGATAAGAATGAGTGGGAAAAAATAAGAGATTTGTGACCCGTCGCCACAAATGAGTCGTGTTGTCCCTGGCTCACATTCTCCCTAGGGGCAATTGTAGGTGGAAGGGGGTCGAATCATCAATTTCCAGATTTTGAATTATTATTAACCAATGGTCTTTCTCTACCTCATATAGAAGTATTGAAGTGTAAAAACGATCCTTGCTGCCTTTTGAAACTTTCCGGTTACATTTTCTCATTTCGCCGAATCCTTGAGTATACGACTTCAAATCTTCATAACTTTGCAACAAATTATCCGATTAACAATTTGTTTGGTTTGTTGGAAAACCCTTTCATCAATGCAGAATAGTGATTTAGTGACCCCTGGGACATCACGAATCATTTTGTGGTGACGGGTCACAATTAAGCTTCTACACATATCCCACATAAGTAAACTGTGGAGTTAATATGATGATGGTGAGGAGGAGGAGGACAATGGCAACAGCAACGATGACTCGACGACACGATGACGACGATATGGACTACGACAATGATAACATATTATCAGCATCATAATACTATTAGGCTACAATATTACTTCACCTCCACCCCCCCCCCACCCCCCATCTGTCATGCCACTTGCCGTCTTCCTTTTGGACAGTATTGTGAGGCTGTTACACACACCAAACATCTACGATGGCTTAGAGTAAAAACGGTCTATCTTTAGATAGTCCATTGACTTATTAGTGATGTCATTGCTAAAACTAAGAACTTGTATTAAAAAAGACTGCAACCAATATAAAATGGAGATTATGCTTTTTATATTTTTGCAGTCATTTATTTAAGCAAGTCATTAGTTTTCACAATATATTCAATAATACGTCAATAGACTATCTACAGATATCCCTCTCCATTCGCCAAGGAACAGTAACAAAGGACAGTTTCAAAGAACAGCAGGTTTAAAGAAAACTCAAGGAAAACGCAAAGAACAATAACTCTGAAGATCCAGTTAGAGCTAACAGACCTAGATGAACGAATCTATTGGCAGGACGAAAACCAGCGCCTGCCCAAACCGGGGGGCAAAGTGTGGATCAAGAAACGCCTGTGCCAGATCGCCAACAGCAAGTTCAAGGTGAAGGGCCACGAGCACATCCGCTACCACATGGTCCCCGAGCTGCCCGAGTTCGACAAGGTGAAGAAGATGCAGACGGTGATGCAGCAGATGATGGACAACTCCGTGCTGAAGAAACAGGAGGCCGAGGAGATGGCTGAGAAAGCGAGGAGAAGGTTCGGCAGCGGGGCGGGACTGATTGGGGCCGGCCTGTCGTCGACCCAAGACACCTCATCAGAGACGGTGCTGCTGCCGAGCCTCAGTGGTGACCCCAGGGCGTCTTTGGTGTGATATTATAGAGGTTTGTTTTATTTACGTGGGGGTGGGCGAGATGGCTGAGAAAGCGAGGAGAAGGTTCAGCAGCGGGGCGGAACTGATCGGGGCCGGCCTGTCGTCGACCCAAGACACCTCATCAGAGAAGGTGCTGCTGCCGAATCTCGGTGACCCCAGGGCTTCTTTGGTGTGATATTATAGAGGTTTGTTTTATTTACGTGGGGGTGGATGAGATGGCTGAGAAAGCTAGAAGGTGGTTCGGCAGTGGGGTGGGGCTGTTTAGGGCCAGCCTGTCGTCCCAAGACACCTCATCTGAGACGGTGCCGTTGCCGAATCTCGGTGATCCTAGGGCGTCTTTGGTGTGATATTATAGAGGTTTGTTTTACTTACGTGGGGGTGGATGAGATGGCTGAGAAAGCTACAAGGTGGTTCAGTAGTGGGGCGGGACTAACCGGGGCCAGCTTGTTCCAAGACACCTCATCAGAGACGGTACTGCTGCCGAATCTTAGTGATCCCAGGGCGTCTTTGGTGTGATATTATAGAGGTTTATTGTGGACGAGATGGCTGAGAAAGCTAGAAGGTGGTTCAGCAGCGCAGCGGGACTGATTGGGGCCGGCCTGTCGTCGACCCAAGACACATCATCAGAGACGGTGCTGCTGCCAAGCCTCAGTAGTGATCCCAGGGCGTCTTTGGTGTGATATTATAGAGGTTTGGTTTATTTACGTGGGGGTGGACGAGATGGCTGAGAAAGCTACAAGGTGGTTCGGCAGTGGGGCGGGACTGATTGGGGCCAGCCTGTCGTCCCAAGACACCTCATCAGAGACGGTGCCGTTGCCGAATCTCGGTGATCCTAGAGCGTCTTTGGTGTGATATTGTAGAGGTTTGTTTGACTTAAGTGGGGGTGGATGAGATGGCTGAGATGGCTGAGAAAGCTAGAAGGTGGTTCAGTAGTCTGGTGGGACTGATTGGGGCCGGCCTGTCATCGACCCAAGAGACGCTGCCGAACCTCAGTAGTACGTCTTTGTTGTGATATTATAGAGGTTTGTTTTACTTACGTGGGGGTGGATGAGATTGCTGAGAAAGCTACAAGGTGGTTCAGCAGTGGGGCGGGACTGATCGGGGCCAGCTTGTCCCAAGACACCTCATCAGAGACGGTGCCGCTGCTGAGCCTCAGTGATCCTTGGGCGTCTTTGGTGTGATATTATAGAGGTTTGTTTTATTTAAGTGGGTGTGGATGAGATGGTTGAGAAAGCTTCTAGAAGAAGGTTCAGTAGTGGGGCAGGACGGATCGGGGCCGGCCTGTCGTCGACCCCAAGACACCTCATCAGAGACGGTGCCGCTGACGAATCTCAGTGATCCTAGGGCGTTTTTGGTGTGATATTATAGAGGTTTATTGTGGACGAGATGGCTGAGAAAACTAGAAGGTGGTTCAGCAGTGGCGCGGGACTGATTGGGGCCGGCCTGTCGTCGACCCAAGACACCTCATCAGAGACGGTGCCGTTGCTGAGCCTCACTGATCCTAGGGCGTTTTGGGTGTTATATATATATATTTTTTTATAGAGTTTATCGGGTTTTTTGTTTTAGTTAAGTGGGGGTGGAGGTGGGTGTTAAGTTATGAGCTAAGCAACCACCACAACCACCATCACCATTAGCCTACCACCACCCGAAATTTTGGATATAGGCCTACTTTGCTGAGTATTGGGGAAATAAGAAAAACAACAACACCGAATTGAGAGAGAGAAAGAGAGAGAGAGAGAGAGAGAGAGGGGAGGTATACGTAGATTGTTGTGTGTTTACGAAATAACGAATGGATAGTTTGATGAGTCTGAAAGGTAAAGACAGACGGACATTTTGGATTAACGCATGCGTGAGCTGGTGTATATATGCGTGTGTTTGCGCGCGTGTGCGTGTGTTGTGCGTGTGTGCACGTGCATGTACATGTGCACATGTATGTTTGTGTGCATAAGAGAGAGGGCACAGAGAGAGAGGGAGAGAGAGAGAGAGAACAAAAAGAAGCAGAAGAAATTCGATGAGCAAAAGACATAGACATACAACAAATCAAAATGAATGTTGATGGCGACTTGTAAGAAAATGCAAAATGCAAAATGTACACGTATATTTTGCACATGCGCTGCCGCATACCTAGTGTGTGTGTGTGTGTGTGTGTGTGTGTGTGTGTGTTCAGTTCAAGTTCAAGTATACTTTAATATCTCCAAAAGAGAAATTCAGGTTAGGTGCAACAACATGACAGAAATACAACATAGCTGAAAGAACATTAATCAAACGTGTGAAACGAAAATTCACATAATTTCAAATTATATCATTAAAAGCCATTACATCAACTTATAAATGTGCACATTTAACACACACACACACACACACACACACACACACAGACGTGCGCACGCACACACAGAGAGAGACAGACACTGACAGGAGAGAGAGAGAGAGAGAGAGAGAGAGAGAGAGAGAGAATGCAAATGCGAGTGATTTGTTTAAATAGTCCAAGGCCCCTTATGAAGGAGAAGTGAACAAACAAGTGTGTGTGTGAAAGGGGTGGGTAGGTAGTGTGTCATGTAAACGGGTTGCTCAGGGATTCATATAATGTAACTATGCTGCATATGTTTTTATTAATAAACGCATGTTTATTGTCAGTATTGTTAATGTTTCAACGTTGGTTTTGCTTGCTGTTGTTTGATTAAAAAACCCACCTTATTATCTGTTGCTACCGCACAATAATATTATTTCCAAACTGCAATGGTTGAAATTGTTAATGAATTTGACATTAGACATGCCGAATGCGCGTTTGTGCTTTGTGCGTGTGCGTGTGTGTGTACACACATTAATTGGACTTTTAATGCTTTCCTCTCTCTCTCTCTCTCTCTCTCTCTCTCTCTCTCTCTCTCTCTCTCTCTCTCTCTCTCCTCTCTCTCTCTCTCTCTCTCTCTAAATTTAACATTAAGGTCTCCGTGATAGTGGGTTTATGTGTGCGCGAGTGCGCAACATTAGAATATTGATCAATGACTAACAAACTTAATCCCCCACCCTAACACACAACAATATTAATAGCCATATCCCTTGTTTCTTGCCCTGATTTTGTTTGGCGTACTGTATCAGCAAGCAAGCCTTCAAGGGAGAGAATGAAGCGTCGTAACAGCTTGATAGATTATCTATGCCTACAAGGGTATTCTCCCTTCCTCTGTGTCGGGACTGTCCTTTTCGTTTATGCACCATCTCATATTTATCAACCAAAAAAAGGAATGGTTCCAGCAAAAAATAGTATAAGTGCATGGCTTTGTACATCGATTTCTCGGCAAATATGTAGATTTACACCCTCCTGCTCTATTTCTTGGTTCTTTCCGTGGTTAGGGTTAGGGTTAGATGGTCTTTTCTTTTGCCACAAGCATCTGTTTTTTGGTGTCAAAATCTATTTTTGGGGGAGCATTAAATCGCTGCCATATAATAATAGCAAGGAGCTTACTATACTGAGTGTCTTTAATAATAGTGTCTAATACTATGAACTCGATTCTTTGAACACTAAAGAACTTGTCCGACGATGTTTCCTCTGGCATTGCACCTGGTAGCTCTGTCACGCTGTGAGAATGGGTGAACACTCTTGCGAAAGAGCGAGTGGTTGGCATCGTCAGACAAGGCCTTAATATTTTGACACCCTGATGGAACAAAGCGAGAGGTATATATTATGTCATGTCCAATAGGCTTAATTGCGCATTAAGGTTAATGAGCAAGAAAATGTTCGCAATAAGCTTAATGCGCAAAAGTACCTGCTGCATATGCTTAATGAGCAATGTTAAGCTAAATGCGCAACAGCAATGGTCTGCGCATTAAGCTTAATGAGCACGGAGTTAGCAAAGACTCGGACTAGAATCGTAATGCTGACAAAGTTGACCGTTTATTACTTTTTGGGGGCTGCTTTCGTGAATTCCTCTCAGCAGGATGGCTGAGATTTGATCAACTGATTTGTATTTCTCATTCAGAGAACTGCGTTTGTTGTGTTTGAGTTTCTGTTTGGCGTGTTTGTTCAAACAGATCTTAAAGAAATGCAGCACGTTACAGAATCAAGTGTGAACAGGAATTATGTAAGAGAGTGGGAGAGAGAGAGAGAGAGAGAGAGAGAGAGAGAGAGAGAGAAAACTGAAAACTCAACTGAAAACTTGAACTTTATTTTTCAAGGATAAAGATTTTAGGCAACACCTAGTCTTCCAATCTGTCCTTGGTACATATACGAACATAGAATACAAACATGGCAAGGCAAGAGACAGAGAGAGAGACAGAGAGAGAGAGAGAGAGAGAGAGAGAGAGAGAGAGAGAGAGAGAGAGAGAGAGAGAGAGAGAGAGAATGACAGACAGACAGAGATATAGGCAGAGAGACAAAACAGATAATGTAAGGTGTGGGCTGTGATGAAGAGAGTGAGTGAGAGAGAGAGTCAGACAGACAGAGACTGGATTTACTCTGACATGTAGTCCTGATCGGGCTGGCTCTGAAGGTCAATCAGATCAACTTGTCCTCTTGTGCAGAATCGTTGTGACAGGATGGGCTTCACTACCACACCTTCGTTCATCTGGCACTTTTTCAGCAGGCAGTTCTCACAAAGGGAGAGGTAGAGCTTAATCTGATCTCTGGCTACATTCACATACTTTTTGGACAGTTCTTTTTCAGTTCTTTTTTTCCACCACCGTGTCCACATGCAATGTGTGCACGCACGCACACATATATTCACGCCATAGAGTACAAAAAACATAGGCATCGTAGAAACAAAGCATGAGTGAAACAATTAATAATTGGTTTTCAAGTAGAAGGCAAAATACTTAACAAATACTTCGAAGGCAAAGCAATAAAGAAATAAAATGAAATGAATGCAAAGTACTGACATATACACATTCGTTTAACATTATAACAAGTACTTTGTATGCAAAGTGATAAACAAGTAAAATAAAGTAAATACATTTTGACATAAAACATTCATAAGTAATGCATCTTTAATTAATGTTTTAATTAATAAATCCCTTTCATCGCCACTGTTGCCTCTTGTCACTAAAAGGCATCGCATGAGGGTCTGTTATCTAATGACCTTATGTTCTTAATTTTGGGAGGTAAGAATAGGCCCCTTTTTTATGGAATCCCAAATATTGCAGATGAAATCTTTTCTCTACCCAGGTAAGTTTAATGGAAAGTTTTGGCTGACAAATGGCTGGCGTTGAAAGGGTTTTAAAGAGATATACTTTAAATTTTAAGCAGGGCTGTATATTATTTTCGCCCGAAGTCTTCTTTTTTCTTTAACCTTAAGACGGAAGGGCATGGCTCAAGTCAGAGGGAAGGGAATTTCATGTTGAAGAACCCGAACAAGTTAAACTTGACATATTTGTCTATTCCAGTGCTTGGTAAAATATAGTTACTGGAACCATAACGATGTGATGCCTAAGTATAATGGGGCCAAGTCGTTGTGCACGAGAGAGAGAGAGAGAGAGAGAGAGAGAGAGAGAGAGAGAGAGAGAGAGAGTGTGTGTGTGTGTGTGTGTGTGTGTGTGTGTGTGCATGGGTGCAACTTTTCCTGGTATACAAGGAATTCCTGTTTTGGATATTTACCGGAAAAGGAATGTCCTATTTTTTTAATTTGTCAAACAAGATCTGTGTGTGTCTACTGTATTTTTTAAACACTTTAAAATAAGCATTTGTATAAATTGTGGAAAAGGCAAACTAAAATACCTTCATAAATCATTTTTTTTCTTCAGCTGCAAGGGGACATTACCCCTAGACCTTTCAGGTTTTTTTCATTTTGTGTAGTTGCACCCATGTGTGTGCGCGCGTGTGCGTGTCCCTGTTTTCTATCGGTATTATCAATGCTTGTGTGTACGTCAGAGCGTGTAACCACTATTATTTGTTTTGGGGTACATACTCAGGAGTATGCATGCTATGTATTATTTGGTTGCGCACACCATCAAATAACCTACACGCACTTACGCGCATGATATGCTATCTAACCCTTTTATTTCGCAAAGAACAGACAGAAACAGCGACACTCATACTGCTACTCAAAATGTCTGCTCTTGATCCCCCCCCCCCCCCCCCACTCCTACACACACACACACACACACACACACACACACACGCGCGCGCGCGCACCCCCCCCCCAACACACACAAAACCACACACACACACAGACACACACACACACACACACACACACACACACACACACACCCCCACCCCA
>JAGGCT020001491.1:20000-25000 GCA_017654935.2 Phymorhynchus buccinoides
TGACCCAACACCACGAAAGGGACATTAAGTCGCTGGGCTAGTTTCTCACAACAGGCTTGCAAAGTCAAAAATCTTATTATTTTAAATCAATTTTGAGTTATGGGTATTTTCGTGCTGTCTAACATCTCATCTTTCATATTTATAAAGGACAATCTGTGCTATGATATCTAAATACTCCAAAACGTGCCTTGAAATGAGTAGGTTGATGCATGTTCTTGAGATAGGCTAAACTTTAGACTGTGATTTCTCAAAATGGCCGACAGTCACCTTACCAACTTTAAATGCTAATCACTCTGATACGGAAAACGTTACAAGAATGATTCTTATAATTATCGTTTGAAAGAGTATGGTCTGAAGTTTCTAGCTGTACAATTATCTCAGAATGGTCATTTTGACACTTAATGTCCCTTTCGTGGTGCTAGGTCACAAATACTGACGGTAGACTTTGAAGAGACACACAGAGGCGGGGGTAAAGAGAGACGGGGGCACATATATATGGGGGGCATATAGAGAAGGGGGTTACATTGAGACGGGAACACACAGAGACGGGGACACAACGTGAGTTAACCCAGCCCAGGTACGCATCTCTTTGTACAGTCTAAAGCAACTCTAGCTGGTCATGACAATAGGCTTAGGGAGGAGGGTCCCTTAAAAATGATTTTGCACGCATCCGTCCAAACTTGTTTCAACTGCTATTGGCCACTGCAACTATTGTTATTAACACCATTGGCGGCAAGAATGAAGCCCTTGTTGGCCATTCAGTGGCCTCAAATAGGGTTATTGGCGATAGTTATGCGCTTGCTTGGTCAGTACTCAACCATCTTGCCCCATCCACCAAGAGCATTCACTCTTGCAAAAGGTGGTCGTTGCAATGGCCAATACATTTTCTTACAGGAGTACGGTGGAGCAGGCAATGTACATTCAACACGGGGTGGCGCAGTAGTTATGCAAGATCAAGAACGACGACCATGAGTCAACAAGGAAAAGTACACCAGCATCAACACTTGGTGAACTCGGTTGTGCTCCACCCAACCCATAACATGTACAATAGATTCCCACAAGTGTAAGAAGGATCCGTCGAGTTGCGGCTTTCATCCTCACCTGTGCTATAAACATCAGGACTGTGTAGCGGTGAACACTGACGCTGTCCCTCTGCACGGGAACATCGTTAAAGGAGTCATTCAGGAAGAGACAAAAGCGCGACGTCTGCCTTGCCCCCCAGTGTCACCGTGCAGATGGGGCTCTAAAGAGTGCCGTAAACCTGTCCTCTTTAGTGTCACGCGGCTCAGGACGCCATTGTTTCTAACTGCTAGTTCGTGTGGCCATTAGCATTCCTGGAGCTCGATATAATGACAATCTCGTGGGTCACCCAGCGCGCGCATCTGTTAAAACTAATTTCCGGAGGTCTCTTAGTGCTGCCCTCTACTAGGGTAGGAATAGTACTGCATCTATTCTATTGCGAATTGTGATACTATTGTACACACGGGAGAGACAGGGGTAACGCCACCACCCAAAGTGTTGGTTCGTGCAAAAAAATGTCCAACCACAAATCTCTACATTTGTTGGATAGGAGTACAAAGAGTGTCTTTAAAAAGGGTCTTTATCTTCTTTATTGAGCAATAAAGTTAACGTTTACATTGTTGATACCCAAAACTGTGTAGGTATAAGATTTGTTTTAAAGGCTCGTTAAAAGCAGCATCTACATTGTTGCATTGAAATTTGAACAGGATCTCTCTGTGTTCCTTTCTTCCCGTTTGACCTTTCTGTACTTGTTTCTCTTGTTTGTGTTCTACAGGATGTTCCTTGTTATTTCTCATAAAGAAAACCCCACTACGCATCAAACGTGCACAGACCACAAACGCAGGGAATAAAAAAGAAGAAGAAATAATTTCAGGAAATATCTGAAGATAATGTCCTAAGGTCAATTCGCGCCAACAAATAGAAAGTGTCAAAAGGTATTCTCTCAACACATTTTGACGAAGAGGAATTGCTTAGTTTCTAGTTTCCTCCACAGAAGATTGATAGGGAACTCTCGAGAAAAAGAAACAGAGGTAGTAGGGTGAACGAAAAGTTCATAGGGTACAAAACTCAGTCAATAATTATGTCATTTTAGAAATCCCGGATCTCACAACTTCAAGCTTATTTTAACAATAAAATGAATTAAAACGAACAAGCAAACACACACACACAAACAAACAAACAAAATACACCAGCAAACGAACAGCCACACAAACACCCACCCACAATTCAAGCCCACTGACGAACAAACGAACAACTCAACCACCCAGCGTTAAATCAACCTTCAATTATAGTCATTAGAATAGATTAGAAAATACCAGCCGAAACACCACCACACCCACCACCACCACCACTGCCATCAAAACAACAACACCACGGTCTTAATTCTCTTTATGCGGTCGTTTATAGAACGTATAATACATTTTGTTTTGCTGGTAACTGCTAGGGACCTACCCAGCCCATCTGGCACTCATTGGTTCTGCAGGGCAAGCTTTTTCTCGGGTCCCCTTTTCAGCCCACGAAGCAGTTCGTGTCCACTCTTTTACAACGGTCACGTCCGTCCTGACTTTGGCCACCGTGGGTGTATTGTGGCCTGCGGTCAGCAGGTCGTTCACACCTGTGGTCAACAACATTGTAGGCCCTGTATTAGTCTCTAGAAGGGCCAATCCCCAAGTAAGTTTCGTTGTGCACTCCCACGTCTGTAAGAACAGATGGACTTTGCGATTGGAACGAGGATCTGTGTGAGGTATTAATATTTTGTCTGTCAGTCAGGCTGTCTTTGGGTGTTTTTTTCCTGTGCGTATGTGTACATAAAATCGTGTTCCTGTCGCTGTTAAGGACAAAAGTTACTCCCATAGAATACTGACTCGTGCTTCAATATTTTCTGGAGAAAACTGAGCCATTTTCTAAATGTTTTACTATTCTCCATAAAAACACACACCACACAAATCAAACCATGTAGAAATGTGACACAGACTCAGGGTTTTCCCCAGAGAATACAATCAATTAATCAATCAATCAATCATACTTTATTATCTCAAGACTGAGAAATTTACATTCAATGCTATACTGATTCAGGAGGTTAAATTTCTACGGGAGACAGTGTGCTTCATGTCACCACCAGAGCTTATTTAATCTTACTCGTGCTTGTGCTTGCAGTGTGGAGTGCGATTGTATAAGACGAACAATGTTATTTTTTGGGAGGTGGGGGAGGGGGGAGGGAGGGAGGAGATGGGGTTGCGGGTGTGATATACACCCGTTATACTACTCCTTGCCGACACGAAAGGGCGATCATTTTAGGCCCGAACTGCAAATGCCCCCTGGTGACGAGTCAGGAGCATGTCATGTTCTGTGGCTATGGCTCCCCCCCCACCTGCGTGCGCATCTCGACCCTTCCAACGGAAGTGTCGCCATCTTAGTCAGATTTGTGTGTAAACAGCATCGATCTGGCATTTTTCAAACAAAGTTACTGACTAAGATGGCGGTCTCCCATAATATGGCACGCTCCTTGTGGCCGGATATGACGACACGTGGGTACAAGCCATATACTACTAGTTCCTGACAGGCAAGGGCGATAATCTTAAGTAGGTGGCGTTCGCATCACAGGGCACGAGACAGGGGCAGAGAATGTTCGGTATAAAGCCTCATTGCTTGATGATGTTATTATATGTTTTGTACTCTTTCTGTGCCATCGGATGTATTTATACTGTGCATGTTTATTTACAAATGTAGTTTATGAATCCTGCGATTGTGCATCTTAATTTCTTCAGGGATTAATCAAGTTATCTGAATTGAATTGAATTGGTTGAAGGATTAAACACAGTGAAATCTCTTACCACTGACATCTTGTGAGGGAGGTAAACCTGCACCACGGGTCGTTGTTAAAGACCCACTGACCCACCACGATTAAGTCCCTTGGTGTTTTTCTGGGTAGCTGTGGCCCACACAAATTCCCCCAACTTCAAATTGAGGCTGCTCTTTAAAATGATGTTTCGTTTTCAATTTGGGGGTATTTGTAAGGGAGTCAAACCTGGTTCTTACCAGCTATAAGGGGGAAAGCACGCGAAACCCGTGATTTTGACACGTGATCTGGTGGGTCTTTAAAAGAAGCAGATCAACTAACTATAACACGCAGCTTAGAGAATTGTTCCTTCTGTTCCCCCATTCTTAGCTATCTACTGGGGAGACGTCTATATGATTGCCATTTTATTTCAATCTGTATGGAAATGTTTTTAAGGAACAAAAAGAGAGAGAGAAACGTTCATCTCATTAACGTCTGGATGAGCGGCGAAGTCATGACTAATAAATCAAGTTTGTTAATATATTACGGGCGCCTTTTATTTGCTTCTTCTTTTAGACCTCGTAAGCACTTGGAAAGGTCAGGACTTAAAGGACCACTCTGACGGGTACGTTTTCGTAAGAAACACGTCCAGATCACCAGGAAAACACCCTTTATAGAGATTGCAACACTCACTTTGCTCTGGTTTCCTAGAAATCAAACCGTCAAATCGGCGATTCCTCCTTGGCGGAGGTGCTGGAAGTCAAATTATTTCACCCAAAGAGAAGGCGTGTGTCGTCTCTTTTCTAATGGCCGCCTGCGTTTAGACCAAATCGTTTGCACGAAATTTTCGCAATACAAGCCTTTTTTTATTTTTTTAATACAGAGTATCTAAAGGAGTTTCGCTCACAACAAAGGAAACAGATACAATTTGTTTTTTACTGCACTACAAAAAAGAACACGCTTCAACCACAATGAGTGACCTCCACCCACCCCATCCAAAATGGCTATTCTCTCCGGCATCTCCGCCAAGGAGGAATTGTCGTTTTGACGGTTTAATTTCTAGGAAAACAGAGCAAAGTGAGTGTTCCGATCCTTGAAAAGGCTGTCTTTCTGGTGATCTCGACGTGTTTCTTGCAAAAACTCATCCGTCAGGGTCCACCTTTAAACCCCCTTCCCCTACGTCCTGACGTCTCTGTCCAAA
>JAGGCT020001492.1:0-15000 GCA_017654935.2 Phymorhynchus buccinoides
AAAAACCCCTTGACTGCCAGAGAAAATTAAAGACAAAATCATTGGGCAAGTCATGCCATGAAAAAGACAACTGAGAGCCAATCTGGCAAAATGGTCTGGAGCAAAAACCAGCATATCAGAGTTATTCCTCTTCATCTGATAACATCATCAGTGATGTCATCAAGTCAGTTGTGATATGGCAGGCAGTCAAAGGGTTAAAATAGAGGTTTGACTACAGCAGGGTCCGTACGGTCTTTAAAGGTCAGTAAAAAAAACGCCACCCCATTTTTAAGCCCTTAAAAAGTCTGTAAAAACAGCCATTTTGTCCAGAGTTTTTAAAAAGTTTATTTTTTATCAACAGGCTTATCCTTCCCAGTACATAATTTGATGATCAGTTCTGTTCAGAACAAAATGCCCCAGTACAAATCCTGAAAAATCTGGTAGGTCATTGTGTGTTTGATATTTTGGTATTTATAAGTCACAGAAATTGTGAAATTCGGGTTGCTCCCATCTGGAAAGATCGTCGACACAAGTGCAGCGCCACCCATTGTGTGTGGGTGTGTGTGTGTGCATGCATTACCATCATATACAGTCCTTATTTTGGGGGGAAAGATCTTTAAAAAGTTTGTAAATTTGGAAGGGAAAAATCTGCGAAACCTGCTACATCACATGTACAAGAGTTTTCTCCCTTAGTCAAAGTTTTGACTTGTTGCCAGTCAGTCAGTCCTGTCCAACTATGAACTGCAGATAGCAGAGGAGGTGAGTGCTATTCTGAATGGTGGGGCTGGGATTTGCCTACAATGGCGAAGTCTTGCCCAGGGGACATACCCACTCTCGGCCTCCAATAAAGCTTAGGCTACATAATAATACATTTTGATTTTTTTCTTTCTTATAACCGAGTTTAATAGGGAAAAGAGAAAAAAATAAAATAAAGACAAACAGAAACAAATCAAAGAGAAAATCGGATATAAGAAAACATTTTGAAGTTGTTGTTTTTTCTCATAACCAAGTTGAATGAGGAAAAAGAAGGGGGAAAATGAACAGAAAAACAAAACGAAGAGAAAATCCTTTTTCTTTATTTGGTGCATGTTTTAAATAGTCTACTAAGAAGATTTAAAGATGCATACAACCACTCAACTAACAAGCTTTTTTTTCTTCTTTGTACTGTTATCAAATGCGTACCTCTTCACCTTTCTTGTACTGAAATACAGCAAAACTTAATTATAAGAAACTAGTCGAGGGAAAATACATTTTTTTTCTTATATGTGAGTTTTCTTATATCCAAAACTCAGATTTAAGAAAGCATTTTGAAGTGGGGGTTTTCTTATAACCGAGTTGAATGGGACAAAGGAAAAAGAACAGAAACAGAAACATAAAACGAAGATAAAATCCTTTTACCTAATTTTGGTGTATGAAAAGAAATGAGGAAAAGTAATAAAAGAACAGAACATTAAAAACAAAAATGAAGGAAGAAGTGGTGGTGAGTTGCATGATGAGCAAGCAAGATAGCAGTGATAAATCAAAATACAGCAAAACTCGGTTATAAGAAAATCAAAGAGAGATGATTTTTTGCTTATATCCGAAAATCGGATATAAGAAAACATTTTGAAAGTGTTTTTTCTTATAACAATCAAAACAAAGTTGAATGAGGAAAAAGAGAAAAATAAAGACAGAAAACCAAAATGAAGAGAAAATCCTTTTTCCTAATTTGGTGCATGTTTTGCATCATAAAATCAAAATAGTCTACTAAGAAGATGTAAGGGTGCCTACAACCACTCAACTAACAAGCTTTGTTTTTCTTTTTACGGTTATTAGATGCGTACCTCTTCACCTTTCTTGTACTGAAATATTACCATTTACTGTCCACCCATGGAGAGGGGGACCTGCAGCTTTTTATCAATCGTTTGCTTTTGTTTATGTGGATTTTTGTCCAGATATTCAGTTATTTGTGGATTGCCTTTTCCTCTCTGCCATTGCTGCTGAAAATAAAAAGGATGGACAGTCTCACTACCACCAACACAAAAGTACAGGCACTTATATTTTTTCTTCTGCTCAACATTTTTGCACACAATACAGTATGAAATAAAGGAACAAAACGAACTCAATTAGTCTTGCAATCAAGTGCCTGTACTGGTTAGACTGTCTATGACGCAACTGATCTGACGTAAACTTTCCCTTTTTGGAACATCCTTTCAGTTCAGGTCCAACTCTCTTTTAAGGAAATGTTGTCAACGGCAATTCCCTTATAACAAAATAGAAATTGCTTTTAAGAAAATGAACTACAAACCAACTCCATGTATGACATTTTCTTATATCTAAGTTTACATCGCGGATGGGAGAAGGAATTTACTTGATTATAAACGAGTTTTCTTATAAGCGAGTTTCTTATATCCAAGATTTGATAATACATAAGAAAGAAGGAGTCCGGCAGGGGAAATGTTTTTTCTTGATTATAAGCGAATTCGGCTGTACATGTATTAGTATGATTACACGCGCACGCGCACGCACGCACACACACACACACACAGATTCAGACTGTAGAAGATAAATCATTCAATGTTTGCATTTCATATAATTAATTGTACCCTTAGGGTACATAATGTAATTATGAGTCTAAATCATGTTAGTAGTGCGAATCCAAATGCATTTTGTGTGCAATAATTTATTTCATTTATGCTTTAATACCATTTGTCTTTGAAGATATACAGTACAAAATGGATCATAACAATATCTGCAGTTGTAATAAACTGATATTTAGGAACAAACATTCCAGGGGGAGGGGGGGGCAGTTGTGTAAAACTGTAAAATCATAATTTAGAAACAGTATGTGTGTTTTAGTTTAAAATTAAGACTACAAATTCATAATTTGAAATCGATGAGTTTTCAGTTGTTGTTTTTTGTTATATATTCACAGCTGTAAAAATGGCCCTACTGTCACAAAAATAAAGAACACGGATTCGTCTTTCCTACAGTTAAGCCCCAAAACTTAAATTAAAAAAAGAAAGATGATCTAATCCAACCAAACTTCTGTACATTCCATGAGCTCAGTGCTTCACTATGTTGGTGCATGGTTCATAATCACACAAACAATTACAAGCAACAACAAAAAATGAAATTAATTAGCAGACATAAAAGACCATAGTTAGCAAAAACTGTATGTTTTTAGAAGCATATATAAGCATAAATGAAGGGCAGGGGGTGTGCCGGTCGGGATTTTGCCCGGATTGGTCTTGCCTGGATACTGTGAAAAGGTCTATGGCCCACCCCCACCCCCATCCCTTCCCCACTCACACAACATATACACACTTTTTTTTTCCCTCCCTCACACACACTGTGCCCAAAGATAGTTTTCTAGTTGTTTTATTTTTCGCAGTGCGCAACCTCTTAAGTCACTGGAATGTCTACTGAGACGGTGTGACTAAGAAATATTGAAGACCCAGAATCATTGCAAGATGGTATATACAGTGGAGTACTCTTAACACAAAACTGGATAACATGAAATATTGGTTAATTCGCAAATATCTGTTTGAACTGATGAAACCCCTCTTCATTATTACTTAATGCTTAACACGAAATACTGGTCAACACAAAAATTCTTTGTCCCCTGAATTTTGTGTCAAGTGTACTTCACTGTATAACAAAATAGTTTCCTCAAAACTCGGCACAGTGGCTCAGAGGTAGTTTCCTCAAAACTCAGCCAGTTCCAGCTGTACTGATCATTTAACCTTCCAGCACGTTATCCATGGGATGCACTGGTGGTACAGTGGCTCAGAGGTAGTTTCCTCAAAACTCAGCCAGTTCCAGCTATACTGATCATTTAACCTTCCAGTACGTTATCCGTGGAATGCACTGGTGGTACAGTGGCTCAGAGGTAGTTTCCTCAAAACTCAGCCAGTTCCAGCTGTACTGATCATTTAACCTTCCAGTACGTTATCCATGGAATGCACTGGTGGTACAGTGGCTCAGAGGTAGTTTCCTCAAAACTCAGCCAGTTCCAGCTGTACTGATCATTTAACCTTCCAGCACGTTATCCATGGAATGCACTGGTGGTACAGTGGCTCAGACCCAAGATCAACAAACCCAAGATCGTTCCTGGCCGCAGCAGAGCTTTTCCACTCACTCTCCACTACACCTTACGGTCTGAACGCTAAGTCTTTTCAGATGAGACGACAAAAACCGAAGTCCCTTGTGCCCATGCACTTCACACACATCAAAGAACCCAGTGGCAACGAAAATGTCATTTGGTCAAAATTTACCCCTTCCCATTCCCCATCTGGGCATCAGTCACACAAAAACCACATGCAGAAAAAAGGGTGGGGTGGGGTGCAGCACTGGTTGTGACGCGCTCTCCAATGGGAACCTGTCTCTGTGACTATAAAAGTAATACCATTATCAATTCTCATTTCGTTAAGTGTAGAAAAACATAATTAAGGAAACAAATGACCACAGCTTGAAAGAAATGGATCAAATGTCAAAGAAGCTTATGCAAAGTGTAGCATGACCCATGCAATTTTAGCAAGCCCATGATGCTTCTTTCTTCCTCTTCGTCGATCGCTCAGTCTCCTTTCATATGAGCACAGATGTGCCATGCTGCAGTTATACGCCTAACTAAGAAATGATGAGATGACAAAAACTAAGTATGATGCCATACTTTTTAAGAGAAGTGAAAAACATGAATTGAAGCAAATCACAGATCGGTTTTATGAGTTGCTGAAACCTGTTTTAAGGTTAGGCCCAGCATGTCTGTCTTCGGCTGGAGAAACATCCTTGTATGAGTTTCTAAAGCTAAGGCACGAGTATGGACCAGTAAGGCAGAAAGATAGTAGATGAGAGTAAGCAAAGAGAACAAGCAGAGGCAGAGAGAGTGATAGATTATAGAAAATTGCAAGCACAGAACTTCCAGAAGGTGGGGGAACTATTTGTACAAACGAGCCCCCTATATCCCCATGGGGGTGCCCATTCACAGTATAAAATTGTTTTCGTCAAATCATCTTCTTCTTCTGTGTTCCCAGGCCATATGGCCATAATGGGTGAAGTATGAATGTGTCCGTTTCTCAGTTTTCAAATTTCACTGGTCTCCCGGCTGCATTCAGTCAACACGTTCTGATTTCGGAATGAAAAAATCCATCATATCAACATAAAACTGTTTTAAGGTTACTTGGAAATCTGCATGATTTCAGCAGTATATCATGTGAAAAACATGAAAATTGAAGCATATCACAGATCGGTTTTATGAGTTGCTGAAACACCATCACAAGACAATAATGTAGACAGTGATAGGAACAGTCATAATATCAAGTTCAATAGAAATACATGTGTACAGTCAACAAAAATAGGAATTTCAGTATCACATTAGAACACATGTCATTACAATGTTGCAATGAAAGTTACATGTATTTTACCAAGTTTAGCACACAAATTAGTTATCAAAGACAAAATGCAAGCAAGAAAAATCACAATATTATCATTTTTTATGCAAATAATTTTATCAACCGCTGCCCACCCCAAACTCTTTAGCCGACTACTGAGCAAATATCAACTTGAATAGTGCGTTGCTATTTTTCTTCTTGGTTGCTAATCAACGAGAGAGAAGTATCACTATCAGGCATGAGAATTGTCACAGGATTTGCAAATTTCAGAGGATTGACAATTTCTGACAGAGATTTTGACTTTAAAAGGAGTGCTATAATTTTCTGTTAAATGGCATTTTATAGTGATTTCTCTCTGCATAAAGCCTTTTCGGTGATGTTGGGACATGATCTTAGTGTTGCCCCTCTATGAGCAACTTAGGACGCGCATTTTACCACCAGGTGGCAGTCAAACCAGTAGGGGCTTATCGCGCGATATTCTTAGTTGGGCGTAGAGAGAGAGAGAGAGGAAGGGACTCATCTCCCTCTCTCACTACGCCCAACTAAGAATATCGTGCGATAAGCCCCTACTGGTTTGACTGCCCCCTGGTGGTCAAATCATCGTCCAAAGTTGACCATTGGCTACTGCAAAGAACACCTTTTGCAAGAGTGAATGCCCTTGGTGGGTAAGGGAAGATGGTTACATGAGTACTGACCAGACAAGGGCATAACTCGCCAATAACCCTGTTTGAGGCCACTAAATGGCTGCCTCTTGCAAGAGTGAATTCCCTTTTGGATACTGACCAACAAGGGCTTCACTCTCACTGCCAAAGGCGTTAATAACCCTAGTTGCAGTGGCCAACAGTATCTATGTGGCCTTGATAACGCAGTTTTCCGAGAATTGGACCTCAGACTATTCAGATGCCTGAGTATACAATGTGTGTATTAATGTCTAGAAAAGATGATGATCGATGGAATAAGTGCCTCTCAGAATGACATAAAATGCATCCCGTGCTTGCGACTCAACGCGATATGTGACTGAAAATTAAAATGTATGAATGTGAACATGTGTTGTCTTCAAAGTTTGAGCACAGATGTAGTTTAGACACCCCCTCATGTTTACGAATCTCGATCTCAAAATCTGCTTCTTTCAGTTTTATGACAATAACCCCAGGCTGATCCTAACTCTACCGCTTTCCCAAGAATGCCAGAATGTTCTTTCTCTGTGAACATTTTCAATGCAAAAAATAAAGATGAGTGATATTTGTCAAGAGTATCTCAGCTTGTTGTCAATGTAATGCTTCTCTAAAGCGCCAATTAATGTCTGTCTGTCTGCTTACAATCTGAGAATCTTTGGCCGTACATCCTAAAACCTATATATTCAGTTCTTGATCAGCTTTATTCAAAAAATGTGGTTGGGACCATTCCTCTGCTGAAGAAGATATCTAACTCAGACTGAGCATGATGGCATACTGACTTTGAGTTTAGTGGGAGATGGATGCATCAAGTCAATACAAAGTCAGAACCATGGTCAAGGTCAACATTAAGGTCATGGTGAAGGTCAACGTTTCCGCGAAGGTTTCTCACATGGACAAACCATAGTCCTATAGGGGAGGTGGAGGTGGGTGAGCAGGTAATTCATTTTTCCAAAGACAAAACCGCATGTTGGCGCAAAGTTTTCATCATTTCCGCCGGGATCCTATCAAGCGGTTGTGGCTCTTCTTGGCAGGCTTGGAGAGCAGCTTCCCCGCAGGGCTAGGCGTCTTGCTGCCCGTCCGGCGAGTCTTGACGCTCTTCTCCTCCACCTCCGCCACATGCAGCTGAAAGTCCGGGAACAGTTCTTCTATGCGTTCCAGCAGAACTGTGTAGGTGAACTTGGGTGGAGCGGTGGTGGTGGATTTGCTGGGCGGTGGATCATCGGGGATGGGTTCCGGGTGTTTCTGGAGAAGGATGTATGTGCCCTGGCTGGCTAGCAGGCTTGTGGCGTACTCGCTTTTTTTGCCGTCCAGTTCTTTGATTAAGCCTGAAACATACAGATAGAAATATTCGTATAATATATATATATATATATAATGAAAACGTTGCGATAATGAGTGTAGGATAATGTTACAATTAAAATTATTAACAAAAGCATGATGAGAGTTAAGAAAATACTAATAGAAATTTTGTTATGGTGATCTTAGGATGTTGTGACAATTGAAGCCGCTAACAAAATGATGATGAGAGTGAAGATTATTGGAATTTAACCAATGAAAAAAATCATTGTGACATTTTGAAGTAAAGTGACAAAGCGCACTGAAAGAGGATAGAAAATCCCTGCTCTTTTAGATGTGCTTACACGCAGACACATACACTCACTCACGCACCCCCACACACATGCATATGTTTGTGAACACACACACACACACGCACGCACGCACGCACGCACGCACACACACACACACACACACACACACACACACACACACACACACACACACACACACACACACACACACACCACAGAGAGAGAGTGTGTGTGTATGCAAGACACCTGCAAAGTCAGATTGAGAGGACAGTAAAATAAAGAATATTGCGAAAGCGAGTATAGACACAAAACAAGTAGGCCCTATACCACAAGGCATTGGAACCCACATGCCGAAGAGAATCAACAAAAGAACGCCTTTTGGTCAATAACACCCCACCCCCTACCCCTTTCAGTCGCCCTTCCCCCCCCCCCCTTTTTTCACACACACACACACACACCATGGCATGTAGCCAAGTAAGACTTTACAATTCCCTAAAGCCTTATGCCTACAATGGCTTCAAAGCAGGGAATGACGTCATTGCTGGAATAACACCCGTGTAATGTTATTCCCGATTTTCTTCCTTGTCAAAGGCAGTTTCTCTTTTCCTTTAGTGAACGATCTTTTATGTTTTAAGGACTTAGAGACGATCAGGATCAGTACGTCGCAGGTGCCAGTACTGGCAATAGTCGCGACGGAGTATATAGCATACAGTCCCGTTGACGTATAATGCCTTTTATGTGTGGCCTCTTGGATTAATACTGTATGTTATGGGAATTACAGTAATCGATTTCTTTGCATACAGAAAGATAGGGGATGACTAGGGTAATGATACCGATGAGACCTTGCGAAATCATCCCAAAAAGTTCTTTATAGGGAGGGGTCTTTATAGGGAGGTGGACACTCAGTGGTCCGGATATGAAGGGGAAAACAATCGGTGAAAAACGTGTTGGGGTCACGTCTTAGAGGGGATCTTAATAGGGAAGGTTCCACTGATGGGGAAGACGGGGTAAAAAGCGCATGGGCGGGTAAGAAGCCCACCCCAATTATCTCATGAAATAAAGAAAATTTCAGTCAAATTTGCCCATGAGACGAATGCTAGACATTAACGCTCGTCTCATGGGCAAAATGAGACTGAAATTGGCTTCATTTCATGAGATAATTGGGGTGGGCTTCTTACCCGCCCATGCGCTTTTTACCCCGTCTTCCCCTAGTAATAATAAGATGCAGAGGTCTTCAGTACAGTGGAACCTCCCTTATAAGACCTTCAAAAATCATCCAAAATGAGGTCTTGACTTATAAGGGAGGGGTCTTACAAGGGAGGTAATTTTAATACTTGCAAAGAAAGGCTAAGTCTTAGAGAAGTAGGTCTTATGTGAGAGGGAGTCTTATAATGGGAGGTCTTATAAAGGTCTTAATCTCATAATCATAATCGCACAAACAAGGTAATCTGCAGTGTTCGTGTTCTGTGTTCCCACTTTCCTGGCCATAATGGGGGCGATATGTATCAGTGTGGGGCCGTATCACTACAGCACCCCTATGTGTCCAGTTTTCAGTTTTCTGGTCTAAAATCGCTGCATTCAGCCAACAGTAACACATTCCCATTTTGGAGGAGCTCAAAGGAGAAAGTTGTTTCAAAGATTTTATTTTAAAGAAAACAGAAAAGGCGGAAGAATGGGCCATCATGTTAAGGCAGCTAGGGGAAGACGGGGTAAAAAGCGCATGGGCGGGTAAGAAGCCCACCCCAATTATCTCATGAAATAAAGAAACTTTCAGTCAAATTTGCCCATGAGACGAATGCTAGACATTAACGCTCGTCTCATGGGCAAAATGAGACTGGAATTGGCTTCATTTCATGAGATAATTGGGGTGGGCTTCTTACCCGCCCATGCGCTTTTTACCCCGTCTTCCCCTACATAAAAATGGTAGAAGATTTAACGGTAAGAAAAGTAAAAGTTAAAACGGGATATATTGAATAAACTGTTAAACTTCCAGAAAGCCAGGAGAATTATTTGTACTAAGTAAAATAAATAAATAACACCGTACTCCCCCGGTACCCCCAGAGGGAATCCGTGATAAAACGTGCTAATATCGGGTAGCTTATGGTCACACCCCCCAATGAAGAGCAATTTATTACCACTGCTTTTTGGTTCTTATTGTAATTAAAAAACTAAAAAAACGGGGTGAGAGGGTGTGTGTGACTGTGTACTCAAAGTGCTATATACCAAAGTCAATGTTTTATATAATAATGTTGCTGTTGACGTACCCTGGCTAAAAGACTCCAGGGATCATCCCAACTAGAGTACCTTAATTAGAATCGCAACAACCGAAGCACTTGAACATATATGGTACAAATGCACCAGCTACGGATGAGAACATTACGTGTGTGACTGACCGTTTTTGATTACCCCGCCACGTGGGCAGCCACACTCCGACTTCGGAGGATTACATATTAATGAATATATACACAATATGCTAAATGCAGGGGAAATAACTTCAGTGCATTAATATAACAATTCCCTTTCAAACACACATGACCCCACACACGTCCATTTTCCCTTAGTTTTGTTTCCATTTTTTAATGCACGCAAATGTGTGTTCTTGCTTGTACGAGACCACATAACACTGTAATTTCTCCTAACGAGATAATAAAGTACTTTGACTTGACGTACCTCATCTCACACCCACATTCATAGGGGAAGACGGGTAAAAAGCGCATGGGCGGGTAAGAAGCCCACCCCAAATATCTCATGAAATGAAGCAAATTTCAGTCTCATTTTGCCCATGAGACGAGCGTTAATGTCTAACATTCGTCTCATGGGCAACTTTGACTGAAATTTTCTTTATTTCATGAGATAATTGGGGTGGGCTTCTTACCCGACCATGCGCTTTTTACCCCGTCTTCCCCTGCAGCTAGGTAGGAAAGAGACAGACAGACAGAAATGTCGCACCACCTGCAATCAATCTGGCAGAAAATGTACGTCATACTGTACGACACAAGCTTTCAAGTTAATCCATGCTGATAAGAATGCTGAGGTATTCAGTATCAACACGGGGGTTCGATATCAAGAGTTCATAGCCTATACGCGTACGGTACCTCTTGCTTGCATTTAGCCGATCCATGGGCAATCCCGGGGGCCGTTTCGCAAGGGCTAACGTTACGTTGCGCTCGCTCAAATCGGCAAAAACGGTCTAAGAAACACCCTTCGTTTGCCGATAGTTCGCGTGACGTTTTGTTCTTGCCAAACACCGAGCAAGCGGCGAACTATCCGGAACTAGTAGGGGGTGGATGCATTTCTTGTTGTTGATTGGTCCATTCAAATTTGGTTAAAATAATACTTTTTTTTACCAATCATGACAAGAGCTTGTAATATTCTTCCGCAAACGTTTTCTACGCACATAACTATTACGCCAAAAGGGGCCTAAGAAACACTTTAGAAAACGTTTGCGGAAGAATATTACAAGCTCTTGTCTGATTGGTTACAAAAAGTATAATTTTAAACCAAACTTTAATGGACCGATCAACAACAACAAATGTATTCACCCCATGCAAGTCACGTGATAGTACGCCAAGAGATACTTTGGGAGTAGCCACAAAACGTTTTCGGCAAAAGAGGTTTTTCTTAGTACCGTTTTTGCCGATTTGCGCTCACGCTACGTAACGTTAGCCCTTGTGAAACGGCCCCCTGGAATCTCGACACGGGTGTGTCTCTCCCTCCACCCCCTATTTGTTTTAAGGTATTTAACCCAGGCTGACATTCTTTCCTTCTTTGTATCAGCAGCATGTACATCTGTATTGCTACAGATTCGGGACTTTACTGGTGTTGCACTGCCTCCGGGCATTGCCTCCATGATCGTTGCCACCATCGTTCATCTACATATAATGTCTCATATGTGTCTGTTCCAGAACGGAGGACGTTAAACACATTTTTTCTACTTTTCTTCTTTGTCAGTCGCTCAGTTTTCCGTCATGATCATGAGCGCTGGTGCGTCATGCTGCCGTTATGCACGGCCTAGGAAATAGTTTGGCCCAGCGTGTCCGTCTTTTGGCTGGAGAAGCAGAAGAATGAAATGGACCAGTAAGGCATAAAGATAGTAGATGACAGTAAGCAAAAGGAAAAGACAGAGTCAAAGAGAGTAATATATTAGAGGAAGTTACGAGCACAGAACTTCCAGGATGGACAGTTTAACGTCGCGTATCGGCTTTCGCCATGTACGACGGGCTGAACAAACCAACCAGGGTATAAACAAAATTTTATGTTCCTGAATCACTGTCTTAGCCAAAAGACCGAGAAGCGATCAGAATTAAAACTTCCAGAAAGTGGGGGAACTATTTATACCGAAAGAACCCCCGGTAGCCTATCCCCACGGGAAACACTGATATGGAAACTAAGATGTTTTGTTCCCAAAGTTGGGGTTCGATATCACGAGTTCATAGCGTACAGTAGCCCTTGCTTTCGTTCTCACAATCAGGAGTCATGGTTTGAGTGTAACACCCCCACCCCCACCCCCACCCCCACCCCCATAGCCCCCATATTTAACCCAGACTGATATGAAAGCTGGGATGCTTATGTCCCATATGTGCCTACCCGGGTCGAGAGGACGTAAAACACAACTTTTCATTCAAGCTGGGATGCTCTGTTCCCTGATTTGGGGTTCAATATCACCAGTTCACAGCGTACTCTTGTGCCTTTCCTTTTAAGAGGCTTTCGCGTATGGATTAGCTGTAGGATTATATTCCACCCTGTCAATGTTAGTACACCTTTACCGAAAAAGAGGGTTCTTCTTTGCTCCACACCCTTGTCTAGTAGCACTATGGCGAATGACAGAGATAAGGTTGCATGGTTCTAGGGGTGGGGGCAAAGGACAAAGTCAGGGTTGCCTCGTACGCAAGCAACGGTGTGTGGGTTCAATAATCGACCGCTGCAGGTGTTATGCTCACTCTCTACGTACGTGACCGCACGCGCGTGCATGTGTGTGCGTTTGTCAAGTCAAGTCAAGTCGAGTCAAAATTATTTTTATTGACGATAAAGGAGTAAGCTACAAGCTTGTTTTCATCCTGTCGTCATGAAAAGAATAAAAAATACTCTGTGTGTGTGTGTGTGTGTGTGTGTGTGTGTGTGTGTGTGTGTGTGTGTGTGTGTGTGTGTGTGTGTGTGTGTGTGTGTGTGTGTGTGAGAGAGAGAGTGTGTGTGCGTGTGCGCGCGCGCGCGCGTGTGTGTGTGTGTGTGTGTGTGTGTGTGTGTGTATGTGGACATGAGATAAAGGCCTGTGTGTGTGTGTGTGTGTGTGTGTGTGTGTGTGTGTATGTGTGGACATGAGAGAAAGGCCTGTGTGTTTGTGTGTGTGTGTGTGTGTATGTGGACATGAGAGAAAGGCCTGTGTGTGTGTGTGTGTGTGTGTGTGTGTGTGTGTATGTGGACATGAGATAAAGGCCTGTGTGTGTGTGTGTGTGTGTGTGTGTGTGTATGTGTGGACATGAGAGAAAGGCCTGTGTGTTTGTGTGTGTGTGTGTGTGTGTGTGTGTGTGAGAGTATGGCCTGGACATGAGAGAAAGGTGTGTGTGTGTGTGTGTGTGTGTGTGTGTGTGTGTGTGTGTGTGTGTGTGTGTGTGTGTGTCTCTCTCTCTCTCTGTCTGTAAACAAGTAAAGCTTTACATTTATAGTCATTTTAAGGTCGTCAAAATTCAACCAGCCTCATCAACTTGATACTTCTGTTTATATTTAAACGTGGCTTCCCTTGAGGATAAGGAGTTGAGGGTTGAAACATTTAATCGAGCGTGGGTATTGGCTGGGTGGATAGGATGTTCCCCCCCCCCCCCCCTCTCTCTCTCTCTCTCTCTCTCTAGTCTCAGCGAAATCCTAAAAGTTTGAGCTATTTTTCTTCAACAATACAAAATCGGGTAAAGGTCAAGATGTGCCACACACCCCTGCATTTCCGTTTCCGTTTTTGCCTTTCTTACCATACATAAAGCTGTATTTTAGGAACATTTTTAGCCAATAACCTTTTTGGAATACTAACCCTAGCCCTAACCCTAGCCCTAACCCTAACCCTAAGACGGAAAAACGCAACGAACCACAACTGTGACAAATCGCGGTGTACTGCAGTACATAGTGGGGGGTAGGGTTAGGTTTAGGGCTAAGGTTAAGGATAGGGTTAGTATTCCAAAAAGGTTATTAGCTAAAAATGTTCCTAAAATACAGCTTTGTGTATGGCAAGAAAGGCAAAAACGGAAAAATACAATTAACCGAGAAATGCAGGGGGGTGGCACATCTTTGACACTGATATGACCCATGGGATTTTCTGCCAGCAACAACAATATGTTGACATGTATGTAGTAGACTGTAAAGAGACAGCAAGTTAAAACACTAGCTCTATATACTAATTTATTGAAAAGGGGGGAGAAACTCTCCGTTAATTAACTCCCCCACCAAAGTTATTTTCAGCACCATCGCCTAGCGAAGTATGGACAGTAGCTAAAGGGAGACAAAATCTAACTTCATACCCCCCAAAAATAATTAAAAGAATGAGCCACATCTGCCTATATGACCATCACCCACACAGTACACAACAACAGTGGTGGAGAGAGTTGTGTACACAGAATTCAAAAAATTTTCAAGAATGAAATAGTGAGGCCAAGAGAGGAGATAACGAAATTGAACAAAGGGTGAATACTCTCTTTCTAAGTAACTAATTTATTCGAGACTTGCATAGCCTTCTAATCTGGAATACGCTACACTTAAACAACATACAACACAGAACAAACTGGTAGGAATTGGTTTAAACAAAGATTGAAATAGTGAGGAGAGGAGATAGCGAAATGAATAAGGGAAAATAACTCTATGTTAATTAACTCCCTCCGTCAAATTTTAAAGTTATTTCGGCCTGGCATGTATGGGCTGTTATGCCATTCCTGAATAAATGTTGATTTATTTATGTTCAGCTAGATTTCACTCCTGATCTCACTCTCAGACTAACTTGTGGTGGTACCATAACCGATGAGGTTTAACCGAGGCGTGGTTACTGCTACACTTATCTGTATTATTAAAAAATCGGGACTTTACTGGTGTTGCACTGCATCCGGGCATTGCCTCCAGTATCGTTCCCACCATCTTTGTATCTACAAATGTCCCATATGTGTCTGTTCCAGACCGAGAGGACGTAAAACACCATTTTTCATTCATATTGATTTATTTGTACACAATTCTCTCCACCACTGTAGTTGTGTACTGTGTGGGTGATCCGTTTTGTATTACCCCGCCACGTGAGCAGCCACACGCCGACTTCGGGGGAGTGCCGAAAATAAGTTTGCTGGAGGGAGTTAATTAACGGAGGGTTTCTTCCCCTTGTTCATTTCGCTATCTCACTTCCTAGCCTTACTCTTCCAA